>VUQG01000120.1:27069-66324 GCA_015106755.1 Etia nguti
CAATTTCACCAAACTGCTGCTTAGAGTAATGACCCTAATTAACAACCCTACAGTGTGTAATCATGCAGGCACGCATGCTTGCAGGCCACTACATACTCATGTGAGGCAGACACATACCATACCCCCTGTGCCCCAACACAAACCACTTCCAGTAAATTAGTGGCAGTAAATGAGGCAGCTGATGTCTGTGTGCTGTGCAGCCTGCAGCTCCCCAGTGGACACTTGACACGGCCTGGGTGACCCCACACTGGGACAACCTGCACTGTGGCATGCAGAGTGGGGGAGAGCAGAAAAGCATTAAGAAAATATGTGAGTGTGGTGCAGTTAAATCACTGGTACTTACGTGTATTCACTAACATTCTTGTTCTCATAAATAAATGAACATATTTCTATATGTATTTATTATCTGTAATTGCTATCATAAAGTGAAACTCAACAGTACATGAAAGGTGAGGTTTACACTGTGTGTAAATGATCTCATGGGTCACTGAAAGGAACCCGTGGTGTCGTGTTTACACAATAAGATGGGTGCACTGGTGAACTGAAATGTCTTGTTAGACCTAAACAGAGAAGCCACAAAGACCTCCCATATTTCCATTGTACAAGGCCAGTCCTTCAGAGTTATAGATGAAAATACAAAACATTGGCCATTCAGATTTAAAAAAAAAAAAGCTTTTTGCTACAATATAAAGGAATAAAATGTTTTGTACATGTAGAAAATCTGAATTAATGCAAAGGCAAAAATGGAACACGTGGCTTGTGTTATCTTAGCTGAGTCTCATACCATTCATAATGTTTTGTTGTAACAAAACATTGTGGCTGAAAAAGCAGAGCTAATATTACCCGAGTGCAACAGCTGAAACAGCACCGAGTATAAATGTATGTCTGATTTCACCTCACGGCTAATGTTCTGTTTGTGCCGGATAATTTAGTGACAGGAGCCTTCGGTTTCTCCCTGGTGTCTCTTTTAGGCCGTTAATTAGCAATAAATTGTGAAGCTCTTTGTCACCCATGTTGCGTCTGAAAGTGACAAATGATTTACTGCTGTTTTAGCGCACATATGATATGTTACACATGTGCAGACATAAACACGTACACTTGCATACTCATAAACAATCATAAACACATGCACAGCCAGATAAGAATCTAGTTACGATTTTGTGTGGATTTTAGTTTAAACTATGTGTGAACAGATAATTTACCCACTGGATTCTAAAAACTGGATTTGGGACCAAGATAATTCATTTATCCAGCGTGAATCAGCAAACACGTTAGCAAAAACAAACTCGTGTATAAGAGCAGCCATTGTGTTCATACTCGCCAGACCGTGTCATACCTGTGGTTATTCAGTTATAAAATATAGGGGCTCCCCCTGAGACTGGAGGTGAAAAGCGCCTGTAGCTGTATTTTTTGCTCTGTAATGATTAGTCATGTTTCTTTCTTGAATGTGACCATACTAGAGCCTGACGTTAATGAAATTAAAAGTGATTAATAATTAAAGTAATGCTCCCTTTGTGGCAAAACATATTGTGCTCATACTAACAGAGAAAAAAGAAACATTTAAAGGCCAGGATTTTGTATTAATCAGATTTGTAAAATTTAGTGTCGACGTCAAATTTCAAGAAACAGTGGAAACTGTTTGGTTACTAGCGTAACGCTGGTTCTCTGTAAACTTATTGCGATATCTGGCTATCCAAAAATTACATGTGATAAATGATGATAGAGGCATCATATTGCATTGTAGTACATTCCAGTTGAATTTCAAAATTCCTAGTCAGAATTTTTTAAACTGGAACACCCCCTCAAATCAAATATCCAACTCGAATAGTTGGAGCAGCCCACCCAACACTGACTTAACAAGCCATGATGGCAGCCGTGAACATATGCAGTAGTAAAACAGTAAAAATTTAAAACTGTACAGCCACTATTGTGTATTTCTAACTCGATAAATAAGCCATATGCAGAGCACTGTCTAGGCTCTCTCCATGATCGTGCTGGAGATCTTTTAAGTGCAAAAAAGAATCATTGCGCTGTATTTCTTGTGATGCATGAATAGCTCTGCCTTGCTAGGAAGCAAAACAACTGACTTTGCTACTGAAACATGCTCGATTCAGAGGGGATGTCACGTACAGCTCTGAAATCTGAACTCTGAGGTAAATGAAATGCAGCATTAGCCCAGAATCTTTGAGATGAACTATGTTTGCGAGGTAACATGTTTCCCAACCATGATACAGAAAGGATAAAAGACAAGTAACAAGTTGGTCTTTTAGGGAAACACTAAATATCTTCTTTCTTGAATGGAGTTTTCTCCTTAAGGAAATTCTCACTCTTTAAAGGACGATCTTCGTTCCTTTGAGTCCATTATTGCACATCACCAAAGGACTCCTTATGCCAATCCCTGATGCCAGTATCACTGAGTAAGGACTCTTGGAAGAACAGAGTGTGATCATTCTCCAGCCAAAGTGGGTGTGTGGGCAGTTGCCTCAACTGTTAACCCAAACTACATGTTATTTCCAGCCAGCTGTCCTGTGGTATCTGTGCCATAATGTGGGTTTAGGCAATAGTAGCATGGGTCTTTCACTCCAAACTTACTGCATATGGATGCTTATAAAGCACCCCTTGGCACCACATTTAAACGCACTGGGAAAGTGTTATTTTTCAACATGCATTTCCTAAACTTGTCTAAGTAGATTTTGGTGTCTAAACCTAAACTAAAAAGCAAGTGAAAATGAACTAAATCAGTGAGTGAAAATCAAAGAATGATTCATTTCTTTTGCTTGCACTCAATGTGATTAATTTGAATTTTGGTGCCATTTGAGGCATTATCGCCCTAAAAGAAGGATGGAATGAAAGAGGTCAAAGTTGTAACAGCATCATTAAAAATCATTAAAGCAGTTTAGTTATTTCTGAGGGGAAAAATAAACATTGAGTTGCAAACTCATCCTAATACAAATATCATACCTCATATAATATCACAATGTTTAGACTTCATGAACACAGAATTCTTTTCTGGGCAGTGTGAGAGCATTGTAAGAATGGTTCTGCTTACTCTGTCTGATCTCTTCCAGGGGAGTTTGGATTAAACAGGTCAGGGTGTGGAGATCAGCAAAAGACCCTGAGGTCAGAAGTCAGCACCAAGAAAGACCTTTACATTCCAGCTGAATGCTCCACTCCACGCACATGCAGACACACAGACACTTTACCACTGAAACGACACACAGACTGTTCTATTTTTACCCAAAAAGGTTGTTGATACAGCATTATTTCCTAAAACCTGCAACAAATCCAAAAAAGGCAATATTAAGTAACTAGAATAATAAGAATCTACTACAGCTACAAAATGTGTTGTGATTTTATCAGTAATGTCTCTCCAGACTACCTACGTGAGAGCTGAATCAACATTAACTCATAGGAAAGTGTGCTGTGTGAACACTTTTAATGATGTGATGTTTTTTCAGAATTCTTTGGTGGGTTTGTTATCTACTGTGACCATTTATTAAAATGTTTACACATCATAAAACTATGCATATTGGGTTTTGGCAACCACATTCCTGGTATCTAAGAGCCCGTATGTCATGAAACAAAGTGGTGTAATTATACGCTCCATTTAGGCAAGATTCTTAGAAGAATATATGGTGACTACTGAAGATCAACACTTATTTTTATGGCTGGCATGCTTTTCTCTTTAGCCAGATGACTGACACGAACAAGCAGTCAAGCAACAAGCAAATACATACAATTTGCTGAGCTCGTGTTAAAACGCTGGTTTATAAAGCTGGAGATGAGATGGGATAACATGTAAAGGAATGAAATAATTAGCTGCTGAAACACTGGAATAACACAGGATGAATGCTTATTTTAATTACTCTCACGTAGTTCAAGGTTTATTTAGGAATGCTTACAAGTGCTAAGAAATAATCAAGCGAGTTTCCTGTACAAGTGTGAATCACTCCGTGGCATCAAGTATCATGAAAATGCATCATAGCAAAGCTATCGCGACTATAATCTTTTTTTCTCCTCTTTTTCCCAGAGCACCCCCGTTGTTCCTGAGAAAGAAAAAGCTGGTAAGTGCTTGCTGTTTTTTCATTGTCATTTGTGCCTGTCTAGATGAGAATCTTATTATAATTTTTTTTTTTACCTTCTTCGTTTTTCGGTCACGTAGAAGTTGTGAAAATTGTCTTCAGTTCGTCTGGTCTGCGCCTAAAGTGGTTTACGTGAGGAGATTCTTGACAGTTTGCGGTGGATGTCCTGTCTTCACAACACGAAACCGTTGCAAAGTACTGAGAGAGAAGGTGGAGTGTTTGACTGCACAAGGACAGACTGTGGTGCTATGAGACTCTGGATGTGAGCGTAGATAAGATCCTAGACTCATCTACAAAGCCATCAAGCCTGTCGCCTTTCCGAGATAAGAGCCAGACTGGATGTCGAGTCTCTGCCCAAAACTTTGAACCTTTCCCTCATTTATCTTTTGCCCTCACTTTCCTGACTGAGAAAAGAAAATAATGATCTTATATCAAATACATGCAACAGCACACAAGTTTCTCTAAGCAATATTAATCTAATAATTTAGCAATACAAATAATCAATTCTGAATGAATGAATGAATCTGATGAAAAGACTTCTTTCTATTGAGATGGTATATCATTACTTTGCAATTCTTGCAGTGGGCCACTTTATTATGAATCGATCTAAAGAAAAAACTCAATCGGTAGCGAATGCTCTCTCCACTCTCTGTCAGCAATCTGCTGAAAGTGCACAGAGTGGGTTATCAGGAAACTATGGATGTACAGACCTACTTGCAGACAGGCGGCAGGGGAGCAGTGTGTTCATTAAACACCCCCCTGTGTCGTCAGTATGCTGGTAAACAATACCAGAGAGGTGGTTCGACGTAGGAGATGAGGCTTTCATATTGCCCCCTGCTGTCTCAAAGCCTGATGAGAGTCCTCACTCAGGCTTGCTCTGTCTCTCCCTCTATCTCTCTAATTAATGCCACTGTTGAATGGAAAATGTGCAAAACTTGTCCTTGTGTGTGCATGTTGTGCATATGTGAGTGTTACCTACATTCTAAGTTAAAGCTTGCAAAAAAGCACTTTCCCAGCTTCAAAGGGGTCAAAGTCTGTTGGTCATTTTTCTTAATTTAAATCACTCTGACTCCCTGAAAGCAAGTTATGTAACGTCCATCTTTGCGTCTGTGTGATAGGGCCCAGGACTGTGGATGGAGGGGGAGGATGGGGTTGCGATGGGAGTTTTTGGGGGAGCACAAAGCCCAGTGTTCATTGTGACACTTCAAAGCCCTCTCTGTATCGCCAGCATTTAAGGCCTCTTGGAATGACACATTTCTGACAGTGTTACATCACACGCCATGCCCTAAAGGCTCCTGCTGCACTGCTATGAAAGACGGCTCATTCATGGTTAATTTTACTATGTGTGCAACAACAGAAGCACACTAGTGATCAACAAGACGTTTCCACAGTCCATGCTCCCTAATGGCACGGTTGATGACCTGCCTGTGGCACTGGATGTACCTTAGCCAGTGTTATGGCTTGGCTGCGCACAAAGACCATGTGTCTGTTGCTCTGCAGAGTTACAGCTCCCGTCCTGCTGGTTATTGCCTGATTTTACAGGGCCTGCAAAGCACCAGTTAACTGTAATGCTAGGAAAGACACAAGACATACCGCATACCGTTGGAAGATAAGGACAGTCATGATGGGGTGAGAGATGCGATGTGTATATTATGCTGCTGAAACTAAGAACACACTCAGCTTTATTCATTTATTCATTCATTACCACAAATTTATTATTACTATAACAAAGAGCTAATTTTTGTTAAACAAAAAAAAAGCCTCTGTTTATCTTCAGAGGCAACTTCTTTTTGGATAAAAGATAGGAAGCTGACAGACTTGCCTTGTGGGAGTAAAAACACAACAAAGAAAAGAGCAAAGATGGCCTATATTGGAGAATTTAATATTTTTTATGCTCTCTTTACTGCTATTAAATAGAGTTATTCTGTGAATTAACATTGGCATTTGCAGACATTTTCCTTCCTGATTTCTTTCTGCTGTAGGCCTGAACACTAAAAGAACTCCTTTATCTATGTTGCTCTTTATTTGAGCAGGTTAAGGTAGCACATAGTTGGTATGGCTGGGTGAGGTTTAACAACTAGGGTTGGCCATTGGGAAGATTGCGAGGCTTTTCTTACAGTACTATTGCGTCAACTGGGAGTAACCTTTATTGCCAATTTATGACTTAGAAATGTCATTGACATCGCCCTCCATGTCATAACTATAACCAGAAACTGGAATCTGAAAGCAGAAAAACATCATTGTTTCTCATAGCACTTGGTTAAATCCATATCCAGTACAGTAATAATAATTATCTTATTGAAAACAAATCTTTTTTTTTACCAATGTCCTAAAATATTTGATTGTCTATATTTCATAATTTGCAAGCTAAAGACAAAATAGCTAAAAGCTAAATGATGATGTCTTAATTTTTGAAGACAGAGAAGACACAGAGTGTAGCAGATAGAGCACAAAGTAACCAAAGAAGAAGCCAAACGTTAGCATTTTTATTGTTTGTGATTCAAACAGCAGCTTCTGTTATTTGAACCAGCGACAGTGGGCTCGCCAAAACAAGATGATATGTGCTGTCTACAAAATGAAATGAATCCAGGTTCTTTGCTGAATGGGATCCAGATCCACAATGGAACTTGATATCCAAACTAAGTTCAGAAATAAAATACACTGTTGAGGGTAATAACACACAAGCTTAAACTGAATGTTCACCGATGTGAAAACTTCCAATGTTGTAAACATGTCAGAAATCCACTATGCAGATTACTGGTAGCAAAATCCCTCTGCCTTCTGTGTTTTTTTCTTGGCTGTAGTTGAGTTTAGAGGCACCATGATCTGCCTTACTGATCTAAATATAAACCAGTGCCAATATAAAACACAATGATGGGCATCCAACCAACAGCAGGGTCAAATCCTGGCTTTTTACCTGGACCTACGTGTCTTGGCTAGCAGTTGGCGATAAGAAGAATAAGGAAACTGGAGGGTTAGATACCCTCAGTGGGATTCTTAATGCTCTGACTGTGAATAACTTGCCTCATCATTTCTGTCTGGCACTGTTTTTTTTTTCTGTTTCCCTGTTAGTCACTATTCTTTCCAGTTACAGTGATGTTACTGGTATTTACAGCTGATGGTAAGATAATTGTTTTATTAGAAGTGACCTGAATGTTAAACTCTGGGGAACCCAGAATGAATCATTAGACAATTTCACACCAAGAAAACTCCCTTTTGAAGGCACAGCCGTCTGGTCAAGTGAAAAGATATCAGTGTGTGGTTAAAGTCACTAGTTTCTGATCTGTAATGTCAAAATGATTCGTGTGAAGATTTGAATCTGAAAGAAGCAGCTAAAAAAGATTTTTTAAACTATATTTAATATTTCTCTACAAGAAACATTCAATTCAGTTTGATTTATGTAGCACCAAATCACAACAGCAGTTGCCTCAAAGCGGTCTATTATATTATAGGGAAAAGACTTTACAATAAGTGAAAAACACCACAACAATCAGATGAACCCTGTGAACAAGCACTTGGTGACAGTGGAAAGGAAAAACCCCCTTTTATGAGGAATACACCTTCAGCAGAACAAGGCTCAATAAATAGACAGAAGGCTTATTGTGTAAAAGAGCCAGAACTGATCCACTCATCCAATAAAACAAAAAAAAAGCATTTTAAGTATATTTTTCCCATTTTTGACCTTTTCCTTTAGTAAAAATTCTTAGAAATATGGTGTATCTGTGAGGAATATGTGGCAGACTTAGTCATCTATGTAAACAAGTAAATCAGTCCTCTGAGCACAGATGGTGTCTTAAGAATCCCATTTTCTCTGCAGATCTTGTGACTGATCATATTGGCTCCAACAGACCACGTTTCCACACAGCGGCCCACTTAATTCAGAGAACATCCCATTTTGCACAGAGTTGAACAACTTGCTTTTCTCATTTGCGACTATTGCCTCTTTCCTGCAGCTGCATGCCCTCCTAACAACTGTGCTGTCATCTGAGAAAGCGCTCTGACAGATGTAAACAAGCTCTTCGTATTTGGAGCCAAGTCAATAGCAGCTCATGACTGATGTTTGTTTTCTGTTGCTTGTTCCACTTCTTTAATTGAGTCTGCCTTATCCCACTTTTTGCCCTCCCCACTTCATACCAAGTACAGGAGTCAATGTGTTTGTGCAAGGTCACATTCCTGGCCTCCCCATCCGTCTCTGATGGCCTAAACTCCCCCCGCCCCCACCCCGACCAGCCCCTCCTCTCACCTCCCATTTGACACCCTCTCCTTTGCTTCCTGTGTGGAGACTGGTAGTGTAACGTACTGCAGCTGAGTTGGTTTATATTTCAAACTTTTAAGTCTGAGGTTGAAAGATTTACAAATGCAAATCCCAACTGTTCCCTTTGAATGTACATAATCCAATTTCCTCATGCTTGATGTCAAAGCACATATTGGATAGTTTGGAATTTTTAAAAAGTTTGGAAGCATTTGATGTTTCACTTTGGTGTTCTGCTACTTCAGATTTCCGGTTGAATCATATTGTATTACAGTAAGTGTTCCTATTGCGAATTTTGAGAGCTCTTTCTTTGGGCATCCATCTCCTGTACTGTGAACAGGAAACCACAGCATGAAGGGGAATTTACAACAGGAACTCAGCCTCCTGAAACTCCTGAACTTACAACAACAAAAGTCTCCCCTGTTCTATAGAAATAAGCCATAAGAGGTGAAAGAGGCCTTACGTCATGAGTCTTAGTTTAGCTGTTCAACAGCTATTGATTTAGTTGCCGCAGTACATGCAACGTATGTACTGTTTGTAGAAGAAGAAGGCTATCATGGAAGCTCCTGAGTAAATGATCTGCATGGATGGTGAGAAATTTGTATCTGTCACTGATTTTTTATTTGAGTTTTTTGGTAATAGGTTTAGGCTTGATCCCAGTCGGAGACACAAATCCCTTTGGGGTTGAATCAGGAAAAAACATCAGCAAAATCAAACATTTGGAACTACCTGCTGTGGTGACGTGAAAGAAAATAGTCTTTTTGAGTCTTATTGCATTAAGAAACCATTTGTATTTTTGATATTGGCTGTATCCTATTTTTAATGTCACCATTTATAAACACTATCTGCAATTAGCATCTATGGTATGATGCAGTCTTAGCTAATAAGCTACACTAATCTCATGACATTATGTTAAGGTTGAGGTAATAAATGCTGTTGTGGTTTAAAAAGCCCTCTCTGACCTTTCTGACACCTATCTTCTACCTTCCTGCATGAAGATCACACACTACTTTCTGCACTACCTGCTGGTAACAGGTGTAATGTGGGTAAAAATTTCCACTTGGCAGGTAAATCTCTGAGGTTGTCCACCACAAAGGTAAATAAATGGAACAGGGTAACTGCAGATAGTGACTAGAAGGTCGATAAGCATCACATGGTTAACAAAACCATCAAGTTTCCTTTTTGGTTTCATTCTTGAATACATTTTATAGCAAAGTAGGTTTTTTAAGGTGTTTTTGAGGTCCTTCTGTATAATTTGTTTCAAAATAATGACCATGTCTTTAAGGTTGCATGCATAATTATTACATAAATATCCCAAATTTATTTAAATTTGACCAAAAAAAGACATTTTGTATCTCTGCGATTATTAGCCAGTGGACTGGCGTGTCTGTCTCTTGGTCAGGAAACCAAAAAGTTAGTTTTAGACACTGATATGAGAGTATTTTGTGCAAATGCTTTCATCACATAAAACAGATATTGTTTGGTTTTTGCTTCAAATAAGAAAGACGGATAAGTTGGGAGGTCACTAAGTAACCAACTGATGCCATTCTGGATATGTCACTCCCTACTCTCTTTATTATCATTTTCAAAGAGGTGTATATCCTCTTAAATATATTCTTTATCTTAAATAATCCCGGAGGAATTTTCATCCATAGCCAGGGGGTTGTAAATCTCCCCAGTGATGATGGTGTAGTATGCCAATGCTGTCCTGAGGCTAATGAATCAGTCCTGGCTCAGCAGGCTCTGTCACTCCCTGGCTGGTTTATTCCCCTTGTTTGGTTGTCAAGGAGAGAGACTGAGGTTTGCTCAGATTCTCAGTCAGTTGGTGGGATATTTTGCCTTTAGATATCTTAGATATCGGAAACTTCATTTTTATGCCTTGAATTAACTGGCAGCTAGCATGTGAGGGACTGTATACTTCTGCATCTACATCGTAACTTATGCCATAACCTGAACCCCATTTTAACCCTACACAGAAAGTTCTACGTAACCTGACGAGCACCTCCTGAGAATTGTATCTACATGTCAGGTCAACGCGTAGCACAATGACTAGAATGGCGTGGAAGTTTGCAATGTGGGGATAAAAGGAGTTTCCGGTTACTACGTAAGTTAGAACGTAGATTTATCACAGAAGTCTAAATCAAGCTTAAGAAATCAAGTGGGTGGTCACATCAAAGGAACTTGCACACAATTACAGTCACACTGTGGCACACACACACATAACACATCTTTGGCTTTTCTGTAATGGGCGCATTGTTTTTCATAGACGTTTTGATGGAAGACCCTGGCATACTGTCCCTATACACTGTTTGAAGTCCTCCCAAAGCACAACACCCTTGTCTCCATATCTGGGTCAGTATGTTGCCAGGTAACCCTCTCGATCCTGTGTTCTCTGGATTCTGGTATTCATGCACACTCCTGGCAGGCCGTACACCAGTTTGACAGAGGAGGCATTTGGCAGTGCTTTCCTTCCTGAGGTGTGAGACTTGCATTGTTTTCTGCTTCAGGATATTTACCCTCATATCCAGGTTACAGTCTGCATATTGCCCCCTATCACAGGTATACTGGAGACAGAGAGGGAAAGTACACCGATATGTTGTGATACACATACTGACCCAGATGGTTTCTGTTTGTGTCCTGGCGTACGCACACAAGTGCACTCGCCTGAAAACAACAACTCATGTCATGTGAGTCAAACCGGTGTGTGAGGGAGGAACGGAAACTCTGATACTTCTATAGTTTCTTTTTCTTTATCACACCCTAATCCTCATTTATTAGGTTGTCCAGGAGGTCAGTCCACAGTTGTGGGAGCATGAACTAAAAGGTTGTGAAAAGGTTAAGATGTGACAATCCAACATTATCAGTCTCAGCAAACCCCTGGAGACCATAAAGTCAATTGGCCGTGATGAGCACAATGCTATCTTGAGACTGCAATTAGCCAAAGCTGGGTACATTACCTTCACTTGCTGGAGCAATCAGCATGATTGGCTGATTTTTCTCAAGTGTGAGCTTAGTTTGAAATGTAACAAAAGGCAGTTTAGCAGAACGCAAATAGTCTCTCTCTCACACACACAATGAGGAATTATTCCAACATATGAATATGACACTGTTGGGCCTAAAAGACGATAACGCAGAGTGTTTTTAAGTTCAGTAAATTGTGAGAAATTTTCTGGGTGAGTGATTATTTGGGGGCAGCAGAACCGACTGAATACAAATGAAATTATTGTCACCTTATAATATATTTTTCTGCAGTCTTCTTTCTGGTCAAACAATCACTGTTTGTCTTGTCTTTCCATTATCTTCTGAAGAAAATATGTTGCGCTTTAGCTGGTAAATTCTCCACGGCAATCACTAGCTTGCTGCTTGCCTTTGTACTGAAAATAATGTCCTGTTGTAGCTTGAAAACACAGTTATCTCACTTAACACTGACTTATGAGTCAGTCAAGCACAACTTTGGCTGAGTTATGACACAAGAACTGGACTGAGGTTTTATGTAGTGATAAATCCAAATGTTTGAAACAAATCTTTATCACAACAACAGATGAGGTCAGGAGAGAGAGACAACAGAGCCTCTGCAGCCATCTGTAAAACATGGCGAAGCCTCTGTTGTGGTTTGGGGCTGCATTTTAGCCAGTGTTATTGGAGGTCTTATTAAAATTGACGGGATTATGAACACAGAAAACCACATTCAGATTTTGATCTATAATGCAGTACTATCTGGAAAACATCTGATTGGCAACAGCTTGATTTTTCAGCATGACAATGATCTCAGAAAGAAAGAAATCTGGAGGACTGTTCCTGAAGACTACTCAAAGAAATTACAAGAAAGATCGGTTGAAGAATAAAGGTGGTCATAACAAATACTGCAAGTATTTCCCAGTTTCCTAGCAAGCATGCTGATGGATGCATAGGAGGTAATTTGGGATTTAGTATTTTACCGAAGGGCAAATGGAGGGTAGAGGAGCCAGGTATCAAACTACTAACCTTCTAATTAGTGAATGACCCTCCACCTCTTGAACCACAGCCCTCAGTTTGAGGGCGCAATTCGTTAATCTAAAAACATTCAATTAAAAAGAAGTTACCTTTTCACGTACACGTAACAATCTGAGCCTCTTTTTAAATGTAAGGGTAAAAGGGTACTAATCATTAACATTAAAAAAACTGTGTAGCTCTCATACAAGTTTGTGTTTTCTTTGTCTTTACAGTTTTTTATTAAATTTGCATGAAATATTTTTAAAAATTTAAAATGTAATAAAAAAACTTTTATTTGTTTGAAAGGCACATTCCTATTTAGATTTTATCTTTCAAAGGCTTAAAGTAGCTTGTGGCTCAAACCTTTGCAATGCGACACCAAATCAACACCAAAAATAAAAGAGTAAAGCAAATCAGTTAAAGTTTTCAAAATGTTACTATAGCTTCTTTTTTTTAATTCAGCCAATGCTTAAGCTTCCTCACTGATCTCAGAGAGTTGTACTTGCTAAATAGGAACCAAATCAGCATTATCCGATCAACACCGCAGCAGTACAAGTAGTAACGGATTGCATTGTGCTGTTTTTGGCCATTTCAGAAGCTTAAGTTTGGTTATGTAAGAATCAGCAGTGCATGTGTGTTTCTCAATAACTAATAGAATTTACTTGAGCTTGTGTTTATGGACGTGTGTGTTTGTATGTGTGCACTGTATGTTCTCGTCTAACCATAATATATTTACAGTAAGTCATGCTATGGGTCGGACCGTTTAACACAGGATTGGCTTAGGAAAGTGATTATTGACTGTTGGGAATGACAGAGGTTTTTGTGGTCGAAGCAAGTTGAACTCACATTTTTTTCACTCTTTAAATGCCTCTAACATTTTGCACTCTCTGAGTGGCTCTAGATGTTATCCTGCACCCTTTCATTGTCGTCACTTCCATGTCGTATTATTTCTTTAAGATGAGGGCAGGTGGACCTTCAGAACAAGCATGCTGTCTTGGAAATAGATTATATAACTGGCATTGATGCTCCTTGTGTCTAGACAGGGTAGGGCAGATGTAAATAGACTGGATGTGAAGGAAGGTGAAACAGATAAGAGGCAAAAAAAGAGAGAGATAAAATGCAAGTCGTGACTGTAACCCACTCAGATATTCACAGAGAGGGATGAAGTTTATGTCAGAAAGCACTTACTCACCTTAACACACAGCTACACACACACACACACACACACACACACTCTGGCAGAATAGAATATGAGAGCATTGCAGCACTGGCTGGATGTGTCCCAGCAGTTACCGCACTGATGCTTGCTGCAGCAGACGGGAGTGTACAGTCCAGACTCGAACAGAACAGAATGAGAAGGAGAAGCAGGCAGAAAGCAGCCTAATGCAGAAGATAGCTCAAAACTAGGTAGATGCAGAAACTAGTCAGATTACGCTTGGATGTTTGAGCACTGATGATAGTGATGCTTAAGCATAGATATTATCCAATTAATTGACGAGAGGGAAACGCACAAAAGCCAACTTAGTGAGGAATAAGTGTGCAGACAGAGGGGGAGTCTGACATTGGTAAGTTTAGGCGGATCACCATGTCTCGCTCCATGAGGCTGCTGCTACTGCAGAGGTCCTTCAGTGACCACATCAGGTCCTCTACATCCAAAGCCCTAGATATGCTCAGCAAGCCCGCTCGAGAGGCTCGTCTGGCAGGTGAGTGGCAAAAGCATGTTTGTGTTGTTGCTGGTTCGGTGTGCACATCCTTTCTTCTCGCTACTTTCTTCTTAACTGTATGCATATACGAATGTTTTGATCCAAAACATACACCTGTAGTTTATCGTCTCTAAGATGATGCACAAAAGTATAACAAAAATGCATTGTCATTGTCTCAGAGAGCAGGCATGATTTATGGCCAGGCTTCTGTAAAGTCAGCTGTATTTCTGACAAACAGATCAATAGAACAACAGCTGACTGGGATTTAATGGATGGGTGGGGATGCTGAAGCTCAGAGAAGGAAACAAGCGGTTCGGATTCTTTTGACGGTTTTGTGTCATGTTTAGAGCTTTCTCATTTTTGGTAGATGTTCATGAACATGGCTGACTCTTTCTCTTTAATGACAGCAGTGTTGCTATCATTCCTCATACCTACTCTGTCTCTCTAGTGACCTGGTTTGGCCCATGTATTACTAACGAGTTGGTTATGCACACATAGGACCGAGTCGATTAGAATAGACTTCGAGGTCTCTGGTAAGCTTACTTTTAAATAATACAAATAGTCCCTGATCATATAAAGACAGCAGCACAGAGAGTGCATTTACAGAGATGCTCTTTAGGAATGCTGGCCCCAGATGGCTGACATCCACCACAAATTCAGGTCTTTTCAAAGTGCTTTAAAAAAAAGTTATCTTTATTTAAGGTCACATTATTTCCTTGCCTGATGTTTAAAATCTGTGTTCTTTGCAACTCAGCTTGGTTGTTGATGTGCCTTTTCAAAGGGGGTCACACAAAATCCCCATCAATCCAGAGGTGAGTGCCCTGTGGACCTAACCTCAGTAGAAGTAAAGAGCACCAGGTAATAAATATCCATCGACAAACACTCCCAGATATATCTCAGACTGCAGCATAGATCACTGTCCTACATGAAAGAGGGAAGACTAGAGAAGTAGGCTAAAGAATTATGACAGGATCTAATTACAGCTCTCCTGTTGTGACACTAATTTCTCCCTTTTGTTTTTTCAATACACGTGGTTTCCTCAAGATTTAGGCTGAGTTTTAAGGCTTTCAACAGCAAATGTGTATGTAATTAAATTTTGACTGTGTGTGATGTCATTCATGACCATAGTGTGCAAGAACATATTGTTCTGAACCAAAACATTCATAGTTGTGTCTTAGTGTGTTTGGAACCAAACAGGCTTAACACGTCTTCAGCCCTTTAATGAAGCTTTAATGAAAGTTTTTTATAACCTTTAAATCTATATTTTATACATGAGTCCAACATTTTCTCTTGCTGTGGGAGATGACACCATTTCAAGAACACTCTGTTTAGTCTCTTGTAAAATTATTTCTCATCTAAATTGACCTCTAGAGGGCAAAAGATGCGTAATATGATATTTATTTACTTTAACTCATGACAATGACTTGATTTTGGTCTGTAAACCTTGATGACGCATGTGCATTTTCTAACAAACACCGACAGTATGATCCTCACGGATCTCACTTCTGCACAGTATCACACGTCCTGAAACTCAATAGCCTTGTTGACATTTCCCACCCTTGTCATCCCTACACTTACATCACATATTTAAGTGTGTTTACAGCTGAAAGGGGAAAGATGTACTCAACTGCACAGTTTATCCACTGACAAAGCCCAGCTTCTAGTCCAGTCTTTGTGCACACTGTCTACTGGAGACGTAAGCAAAAAAGATCACTGCTTCGTCAAGCTAGTTATTCTTAAGACCAACTTAAATCTGCTTCCTTTTTCAATACAGTGTCTTTAGGAAGCAATAAATGCAACATTTAGGCCACAGGTATGAAGTTTAACCATAAAAATCAGCAGATAGTAAACCAAAGAGGCTGCAAATAAAAGCCCTATCAAATGTTTTCTTAATCAAGGGTGAGAGACGTGGTACACCCGCATGTCGCCAGTCTGACATTCTTTTTTTTTTTTTCAAATCAAATCAAATCCTCCTAAATTGAATTATTCTCGGCCTAACAAAAGATGACTACAGTGACTGTTATGGTGGGAAGTATTTATTTTATGTTGACATTTTGACTCTAAAGCTGGAGCAAATGGTCCAAACGGTAAGAGGGACAGAAGGGAATCTGCAATCTGTGCCAATCATGCCTTTGCAGGAAGGTATGATGCATGACATCCCTACAAAATGTTATTTGAGGAATACTGTAAAAATCAAAGCTAATGACATACAGGCTGAGATCAGGAATTTAACTGAAAGGAAACATGAGTTAACTCCATTTTTTGAATCACAGGCTTTTCTACATAAAATAAATACCATTTTATGTAGTACAACATGGATATGTCTGTGAAATGACTTATTTCCATGATATAAGATGACTAGGTTATAAGGGAATTGCAGGATTTGAACAATGATAGAGAAGCTATGAGCACTCAGCAGACAGTTTACAGAAACTGTTAACCTACATATGTCATTAACACTCTACTCACCACCCAAGTTATTGTTTTTTGCATCACTTTAAGCTGATATATTCTTTTTTTTCCCAGGTGTCATCTATACATGTGCTAAATGTGCACTAAAACAATGCATGTGACCTGGATCTTGTGTTTTAAGCTTCTCTGAAGGCTGTATTTACACAAAATTCACATTTTGTGTTGAATCCCATTTTTAACATAGTGCCACTTCTGTGTTGTAATCATGGATTGCATCAGGGTGAAGGTTATTTCTGCTCTACATTTACACCATTTTTGGATGGCTACCATAGAGGTCTAACTATTTTAGCTCTACTGTAATGCTCCTAGGCTAATACTGTTGCATAAGAACCAGATCTTGGTCAATAAATCCATTTTCCAAAGTCACATGAAGGGAGGCAACAGGCGTATTAAGTTGGTTATTTTAGAGCATTTCAGCAATTTCTTGAATATTATTACAATACCAAGGCACTATTATTTACTATTTTCCTTTGCATTAACAGCAACCTCTTCTGACTTCTCCCCATATTAACTTTAATAGGAAAAAGACTTTATTCATAGTTTTTCCAGTTTTTATCTGTATCTTCATGAAAGAAGTCCACTTTTTGTTCCAGCCTTGACTTTTGATGGTCCCAGTTACTGTGTAATATAGTATAATCTATTCCTAATTTTTTATTTTATATTTGAGTCTATCTAAAAGCGCCACATTTTTCCATGAATATTACATATATGTTTGGGGTTTCTGCATAGTAAATAAGTTATGTGGCGTGACTACAGTGTCCCTTGTTAAGATCTTGCCAACTAGTGAAATTTTAAATGAACGCGCAGCTCGAAGCTGTGCGTGTGACAGTACAGCAGCCGTTATGTGTGTGCAGCTTCATCAGCTTTATTAATTATAAAAAAGCACAGACTGTGTTTGCTTGTGCCGAGTCTTTGTGGAGCCATAATTCAACGCCAAAATGAACAAACCAAAAATAACTGCACTTCCAAATCTGCATTACCGCTCCCCCAGCTCTGCTGCTCCATCCATCTTGAACTACATAAGTGTGCCCATCTTATACCAGAAGCACACGGAGACAAAAACCTGCTTTGTGCCACATGAAGCTGACGAGGTGCTGACATGTAACCAGCTGGGCCAAAGTGGTGTGGGAGTGATGAACGACTGGGGAAACGAATAACTCTGCAGCACTTGTTTAGAATAATGTTATTTCAAATTTTTCAGCAAATGCTAAAGTCACCACTGCCAAAACAGAGACATCAAGGTCATGAAATGTTACCTTGAAAATTATCTGTATGTAACTGATGCATTTAAGTGCTAGTGTTTCAAAATGAGAGCGTATTTGTGCCCCTGCTTGTCCATGTGTGATTGTTAAGTGGCAGCCAGGCTTTTGTATGGCTCTGAAGGGTGGGTCAGTGGGGTGCCCATAGACATGTTCTGGTCTGCTCAGACTCTGTCTACTGTTAAACCACACAGATGTTCTGGACCTATTGTGGCTCTACAGGGCTCTATAGGGAACCAACAGAGTCATTTCACGCCTGAAGGACGCCCAAAGAGGAAGTCAGAATGGGTGCACCACTGTGACATCAGCATAGACCTCTTTGAATGGAAACAGACAAGGCAACTGTGTAACAAATTAGCTTCAACAAGATACACTCACAGCAAGAATGAAAAGTTTAGTGGCCATTTTAGCTGCAGATAAACACAAAGAAATCACTCTGTGTGTTTTCTCAACAAAGTGAATTTTAACTGCTAGGATTGAAGAAGCTTGTCTGTAGCACATGTTTCAAATGGCAAATGGTAACCGATCAAGAGCAATGTTATTGCACCTTGAATGAATGAGTATTTAAATGTGACTGGGAGACTGTTGTCCACTGGTTTAATTTGTCATGTGCTATAACCTGGCACTTCTTCCACTGATGGCCTGGAGTTATTTGATCAGTCATGAGAAAATAATGACATCCCATGGCTGTTTACACCCTCAGCACATCTTCGTTATCTTCTCATCTCAGTGATACGTTCATTGTGCAGATGTAAATGGTCATGTTTTCTTGCAAAAATAACTGAAGTATACTCATTTTCTGTTATTCAAATTTGCAATGAAAATGTACCAGACAGTTTTGTGCAGGCTAAGCTGGTTAGTTTGCAGCGCTGTGGTGAAGTTTACAGTGATGCACTATATTGTACTGGGGCAGAGCAGGGTGTGGTATTCAGTGCAAGATAATGTTGCTGATTATATTCACTCACTGCAGTCTATCATTTATGCTAGCTATATAGCATCTAGGGGTTGGAAATCAGCCATTCAGCTTGTTAAATATGTGCTTACATCTTGCTGAATTCAGTGGGCTAAATACACAAAGATGTACAAACAAATGGTCACTTGAGGCTGGGTCTTAAAGCCTGTCATATCACACTGACCCTGATGTTAAAATTCCCAACTTTAAAGCAGGTGCAGTAAATATTCTAACAGAGCAGAAAAGTGCTATGTAAGCACCAGCCCAAACAAACGTGTTTACTTCCTTGTACAAAAAAGCTTCTGGGTTCTTTATTTTGCCCTTTATGACAAATGGAGCAGGATGTGTTTTTTAATATAACTTAGGCTACGTCCACACATATGTGGGCACATTTTTCATTTAAAAAATATCTCCATCCACATGGAAAGGTAAAAAAAATTCTCCCAAGCTCTGTCACATCTCATCTTAGCCAATCAGAAGCCTACAAACAATCAAGTAGTTCACAGTCTGACATCAACAAAGGAGGTTAAGTTGCACAGCTTTGATAGTTTCTTAAAATCGTCAAGGAATTTTTCAGAAGCTCCATTTTCAGTGATCTGAAAAGTCATTTATGTGTGGACAAAAGACGAAAACACACAGAAAAAGCTACGTTTACAAGTATACCTGTGTAGGTGTGTTCAGCTTGTATTAAGGCTTATTACTATGCTTTGTTAGGGGTGTGGCCTCTTTGAGGTGTTTTCCAACCAGGCTCAAGCTTCTAGGCTTCACTCCACCTGGTTGACATCACTGAACTGGATCACTCGACCCTGTTTGTGAATATGATCACTTTGATTCCAAAAGAAAGCCAAATGCTGAGCCTAATCTTAAGGCTTTAAAATAGAAGTCAACAGACCAATGGTTGACGTCACAGTCGCGTGCACCTTCTAGGGTTTCGAGCCTGGTTACAACTCTAATAGATTTCTTTGTTTCTAAAGCTGACCTTTTCTACTCGCATCTTGATATCAAAGTGGCTTCAGGACAAAACGCTCTACTAAGGTTTTCTTTGTGTCTTTAATTTGCCGCAACAGAAGCTCCTCTGGTGATTTGTCTTGTGGTCGTTCATTCGCTCATTCTGCAGAATGGCTTGTGATGTTCCTTCTGGGCACCCACCAGTTTCAGACGTCACATTTGAGCATGCTGTGACATTTAGGTCAAGCTGCTCATTCGTGACTATAAATAGCACAGCTTTATTATTTTATCAAGTGCACTCCGCTGTCTACTTCTCTGCGTGCTTTGCATCCTTCATGAAGACGAAGAAAAGTAGGCCAAGACTACTTTTTTCCTGTGATCTCAGTGAAAGAGGTTCTATTAAAGCCCACATGTGGCTCTTGAGGGACGTTTGAACCTCCTGAAAGAGCCATAAAAACACAGTTTGTTTTTGTGGGTGTGTAAGTGTGTGAGTAATTGAGGGAATACGCAAAAGCATGCACGGACCCTTTTACCGTGTTAGTGTAAGTATGTTTGCTATATAAGATTACAGTCATTCCTGACTAGACATGACTATGGGACACATGCCAGGGACACACTGTATTTTCCTTCAGCCTCGTGATCAACCTTTTCCCATTGCTGCATGATTTTTGTTTTGTGTAGTAAACATCACACTTTCAGTTCAGTGTGTTACCCTCATTAAAGGAGAAAGTGAAATGGATTAAATTTGCAGAAAAGTCTGGTTTTCTCCAGCTTCTGTGGGCAGTGGGCTATGAAATTTTAATTTTCCACCTTGGGACTACCAAGTTTGCAAAAAATGACTTACAAGCTTTCTGTGGATTTTAAAATGTAACACCTTTAATGCATTATGTGTGTCTAAAGCCTTATGCTAGGTCTATGCATTCCAAACATTTTTGCCTCTTTTAAATAAAATGTACCTTGTCTGAGTTTCATGGACGAGGTTTGAGATCGCCGAGTTTTTCATACCGTCTACTTTAATGCATATATCACTGCTATCAGAGTTTGACACTTCTTTTTAGCTCGCCCATTGTATGTGAATATATACTGTATGCGTATGACCACTGATTTGAAATTCACCATAATTGTGAATGTGAACATGAGTGGTTTCCTGTCTCTCTGTGTTAGCCATGTGGCAGCTGGAATAGGCTCCAGCCACCCCAGACCTTGAACTGGAAAATGGATGGATGGATGGATGGATGGATGGTTTCTGAGGCTGCAAGTGTCTTTCTTCCTCTTATTTTGGCTACTCAGTTTTGGAGTCGTCAAAGTGGATCATCTGCCTCCTCTGTATCCTCCTCTGTTGCACCATCCCTCATTCACTCCTTCACTACATCCATGAACCTCCTCCTCTTAGTATTACTTATTATTACTTCATTTTTACATCTATACAGTATGTTTTAATGTAAAATCCCCTGTGCCTTCATGTCAGTAAATCACTTTGTCCTTTCCCAGTTTATTAGGCTCAGTCATTGTGACTGATGTGTCCCACCCTTGTATACGTTAGTGTACTGGTAGCCACTTCAGTGTCACTGCTGGTGTGTGACAGTGAACACTCGTAGTATTATGATTGAATTAGAGGCCATGAACACTGTTTCTGTTCAGTGATTTAAAGCCCACTTGTTTCTGCTTCACAAGACCGCCCGTTTCGAAGACCTTGGAATGTTTTGCTAAGCCCGGTAACTCCAGTAGGCTCAAGCCAAGCTTGTTTACTTTGCTTGTTCTCCCGTGCTCCCTCTCCTTCCTTCAGGCTTTTCTCACTTTCTTTTTTAAAGCCATGAAATTACTCAGTAGCTCTTTCGACTCTCCCATTATGTTTCATTGATCCAGCTATATTGAATCAGTTCTGACTTTAGTTCTGAAGAGAAAATGTTTGATCATGGGAGTGGTTGTGACATAAAAATCA
This sequence comes from Etia nguti, assembly GCA_015106755.1. Taxonomy (NCBI): domain Eukaryota; kingdom Metazoa; phylum Chordata; class Actinopteri; order Cichliformes; family Cichlidae; genus Etia; species Etia nguti. Next base: position 48,652 of record VUQG01000120.1, read on the forward strand.
AGTCAACCATGCCTTTTATCTTAAAGATATTTAATATTGCTTAAATAAGCATAAGGTACTTTTTTTTAACTTAATAATAATTGTGATACTTTCATTATGGCCAGTAGCCGAAATGGGGAGTATCAAGCAAAGTAGGCCCTAAACTAGATCAGAGCCTTCAGAGTTATGAGCATCTAGCTGCACTTTCAGTCTGCTGTTTTGTGAGCAGAATCATAATCACCCTTTTCTTTGATTTCTGTTTCTCTAGCCCTATCCATGATTCAAGTGGGATGTCTAGCACTTTTCAGCAGGATCACAAGTGGCCCACTCTATGCGTGCTCTTGACTTCTCATTGTCCCATTCACTGCCAGTGCTCTGCTCCTAGAGTCTCCCACACTTGTCTTCCTCACAGACTCAAACGGCTGGGTACGACTGAGCTGGAACAACGAGCTTTGCCATTTCAAGTATCCTCTGAAATTGTACGCTAAATAGATGCTTGCACAGTCGGCACTCACAGAACTCCTGATCTGGCAAAAATTTGGGAATTCTAAAGCAGTGTGCACAAATATTTGCACACATTGTGGGGTTCACTCCTGCTTAGGCACTTGGTAATGCCTGATTTCATACCGCAGTCTTTTGTGGCCGGTCCACTCCTACGTCTTTACTCCCTGCAGGCGCAGAAATGCGTGAGTTCTGATTGGGGCAGTGCTGCTTTGTCAGCAGAGATGGACCTTTTGACATTAGTTTGAGTCACTGTGTAATATGTGCCTCCCCAGCTTTAATCAATACAGCAGGTTGTGTCGTGCTGAGAGGAGTCATGCACTGTCAATTACACAACCAGGGAGAGAGAGTGAATCAGAGTAAAACATGTATTCCACATCTGCAGACAGACTGTGAGACTTTTTTGCAGAATAAAATGATAAATAAATAATCGCAGTTATTTCTTCAATCCATAAATTTTATGGCTAGAAAGGGTTTGAAGAATTTATGCCTTGATAAATACTTGAAAACGGAATGCTTGTGTTTGCAATACAAAAATGTAATATACTTTGGAGAGCAAAATGAGCCAGTCATGTGATTTTGTGTAATAAAAGGAGGTGTTTATATAATGGCTATATCAATAATATGGAAGGCCTCGTGAGATGATTAAGACCAGAGGGAACACCGTGAGTGTAGTTTGATGTGCTTCATGGAGCGTTGCAGCAAGACATTGCCACACTCACATTTCCTGGAACACAGTGTGACCGTAGCTGGCTTAAGGACTTTTCAGCTGTACAGGAACATTAAACTGAGTAGAACGAAGAAATGCAGAGGGACTGCACGTGATTGAAAAGCAGCATAATCGCGGACATGCTAATGCAAAGGAACATTTCTGTGGGATAAATTTTGAACTTCATGCAATTGGAATGCAAATTCATATTACTCATCGTTGCTGGTGCTGTTTGAATCCACGCGCTGTTTGGATTCCTCCATCAGCTGACGCAAAGGTCATCCAAATGGCTGCATCTGTGGCAAATGGATGTGGATTCCAGACTATCCTCTCCAGCACTTACTGGACATCGGCAGCTGAACACTTTCACTAACACGTCTTTCATCACTACTGGTAAAAGAACAGATACTAAAAATCTCTACCAACTCAAACCACAACACCTCATCTTAGATTTAAGCTCCTTATTGTATCATATTTATATTTTAATTTTGATTGAGCGTCTTCCTTTTTTAATCGCCCAACTATTGTGTTCTGCATATTTTATTAAGGTTTTTGCTGCTGTACATTTTTCTTATCTCGTCTTCTTATCTTTTATATAAGATAATAATCTTTAGTGAAAATGAGAAAACAATAATATCATGAGGATACATTTACTCTGAATAGAAGCTGTAAGAATGAGTGACTGTGCATTTAAAAAGATTTGAACATCTTTTACTTGCACAGTGAGTGCACATTAAACTGCACTGCAGTTGCACAAGACAGGTGTTTCTACACATCTGTCAGAATCTATTTAATACTTTATGTCCAAGGTTCTTTGTGTCTCACAAGCTCCAAGTTTTAGTGCCTGCCTTTTTAACTGTTCATAGTTGGAAATGACTTGTGAGACGGGAAGAGGATGATGGCGTGACGATTCGTCACCGGTCATTAGCTGTAAAACAGCCACATTCTGGAAGAATCTACTCCAGATGTGTACTTAAAACAAGTTTTAGTGCCCCATTAAAACAGTCTCATCTCTCGTGACTTAACTACCTCTTGGGGTGCCTGATCTTATGGTATGTTGCTTGTTTACTCTCCATTGGGCCTTCATTTCCTGTGTGTCTGCTGCTTTCAGCCCTCTAACAGTTCTCAGGGGGGTAGCTATCTTTAATTTACAGAGCTGTCCACAGGAGCTTTTTGGCTAATCTTGTTGCTCTTGTTTGTATTTTTGACCCTTCAAATACCATTAATTGGAAACTTTCTCTCTAAATCTAATTTTATTGTTGGGAATACGAAAGGTGCAATTTAAATCAAGTTACAGTACAAGAAAAGGTTACAGCCCATGCCCGTGTCTTTGGACTATAGGAGGAAACCGGAGTACCCTGAGACACGGGGAAAACATGCTAACTTTACACAGAATGGTCCATATTTTGTTTCAAGTACTGTACCAGTGTTGTGGTTTGAATGTCTGTGCGGTATCTTGTTAAAATATTGCTTTTAACCAAATAGAGAAGATCATTGATGTATGAGGATCGAGAGAATTCACCAAAAATGTAAAGGGAATCAATTACAGATGGACTTCCAAAATCTGGAAATAGAATCAAGGACGCTCTGCTGAAAAACCACCTCTGTCTCATGCCAGATCTGGTTTCTGACTCATTTTCATAAAGCTGGAAAGTGACTCCTATTTTCTGTCTGTGAGATGGCTTGCAGACACACTGAGTCCTCAGGCAAGGACGTTCTTCATTTTCCATGTCCTAATTAGTTTTCATTAAATTTACTTGGACAAAACTATTACCGAAATGCCATTTTGATCAATCTGAGAACAATCTGGTCATCAGTCAGGGAACTGGTTAGAAATCTGTACCCATGAACAGTGCCAATAAAAATGCATCAGCTGTTCTGATAAGCTTCTGAGACAGGATGCCTTCAGGCTCCTTCTGGTCTTTTAAAGGCTGCTTTCTGAGAATCTCAAAGGAAAAGGTTTATCAGGGCAACAGTGTGATCGATCACAAGTTGTGTTGGATGCTAAAAGGTTACTACACTGTTTTCTTGTTTTTTAAGCAAGTGGTTGCTTTTTATTCTGTGTTTAAAATATCTAATCTTCAGATGGTCTCTCCAGCTGAACTTACTTTTTTGTTGGGTTGCCTAGACGCCCCAATGGAGACCTCCGTGGAGCTTGAAAATAATCTCTTTGAATGCTTCTTCCTCCTTCTTCACCAGGAAGTGTTGCCTGCAACCTTTTACCTTGTGGTCACCCAGGGATCCTAACCCTCTTTACCACCCTGAATAGGTGAACACAAGGCTACTTTCCAAGTGTTGTCACTCCCCACAGCCAAGCCAAACTTCATTTAACTCTTTACAGCTGGTAATAATAGAAGCACTGGGGCGCTTAGCGTTAGCGTGTTAGCTAAGTGACATTTTGACACCTTAATATCTTTGGTTCTTGTGTGGTAGAGGTCAGGGTCAGTGAGCATTGTGTACTTAGTGTTCCTTGGGCTAACTGCCCTGACAGATCACACAATAGCCCCGTGCTTCCAAGAACACAGTCATTTTTTATCCCGAGGTTATAAAAGCAGCAGGTTTGTAATGTTCTGAACAAATCTCTCTGAGGATATAAAGAAAATAAGGGTTTGTTTGAGTTTTCTGGAGTTGACTTTGGACCTGCAGTTTTTATTTAATTCCTTTCTAACACATCCATCTGTCTCTTTCTGAAATGCCTTTCACTTGAAACTTAATGAATGGTAAACATGTTGGTCTTTTATTGTCTTCTCCTGTCTTTCCTCGGGGTCAGTATAGCTGTCATGTGAACCACTTGAGTGGCTCTAACGATGTGCACTCACTGAAACATGACTCGTGCCTCCCGAGCATGTCATTTTTGAAGATCAAATTTAAAACTATGTGTGAATAAACGAAGAGCACAGCAACCCTGAAACTTGTTCTCTTCACATGCCTCAATACTGCACCATGAAGCTGTTAACACAAAATGTGAAGACGCAAAGAGGAATTTGTTTTTTTGTTTCTCGAGGTTGAAGGTTTGATTGTTGCCTGGTCACAAGGACATTATTGTTTTTGAAAAAAGAAAATGGCAGGTGTTTTTCTTTGAATAAATTCTTGAAATATTTGCAGTTTGAATACAAGAAAGCCAGATTTCTCCTTTAGGGGTCTCTCACATTGTGTGACATCATTCACACATTGTTTCAGTGTTGTCCACCACATCGAATGTGATATAAACACCACTCAAGATTAAAAAAATTATATTTCCCAACTTATTTGATGGGTGGTTGCTGGAGGTTGCTTGTAGTTAGTGGGTGAAGTTGATTGCAAAGAGGCTGTTGCAAAAAAACCCTTGTGGTCACTAGCAGATTTCTGGGTTGTCCGTAGTATGCATGGAGGATACATTGTTCCCTAGCAACCGGAGGTTTCTATGGGGTCACTGACAAGTAGGCCTGCATGACTGAGGCCTTACATGCTTTATGCATTATGATTGTGAGCATATTGCTAGTTTGTTCATCCAAAATCACACTTTTTGGCTTATATAGGTTAATAAGCAAGAAGTAAATTGTTATTTTGAATATTATTGATTTCACAATCGGTATATCCCTATTTACTAATTTTATGATGTTATGATGCAAACTCTACCTTTTAATGCATGAATTATACTTCTGCAGGGAACCTCTGTGGAGCCTACAGCATAACCTACATAAGTGACTGACGTTGTTGCCTACATTTATGCTTATGCTGGTGCATTACGTGTTAATTACAGCGAGGTCGTGAGCCGATGTTTCATATGCGGTGCCAAATGCTGGGACATTTTTCCCTCCTGGGTCACCACTCGTCGTTACTGGTAACTTTTCTTTTTGAAGTCAAACATTTCTCCCCACATTTGTTTCCACTTTATTTCCACTACATTCAATTTCGATAGTTTCAGCAACCTGCCTCCAGGAATCTCCTGACATTTGTGAGTCCTTATATTGATGCTATGATTGTTATATGATTGTTATTCTCTCACTGATACATTCAAAACCCGCAGCGAAAAGCAGCCTGAAATACAGGCATTCACATTCAAACAGTTACAAATCTAACTGTATCAAATCTTTCTCAGAGCATTTCTCCGCATATCTCTGTTTTAATTTTTCCGACCACTCACGTTTCATCCTTCACATGTGAAGAACTGGATGAATGGGGGAAGGTCACTGATGGGAGCCATAACCCAATCTGCTGGACATATGGAGGGCTCTGTCACTGCTGCCAGCCTCCAGCTGGATGGTATTAGTCCCCCTCCGTACTCAGGACTTGAGCTATCATCCTCCAGGGACCAATGAGGAGCAGAGGGATGAGGGGGGGGAGTCATAGGTCTAAACTCTGGCTCCTGTTCATCACCCAGCTTTCCCACTCTAAAACGTTTCAGTGCTTTCCATTAGCTCCCAATTTAAATAAACAAGCTTTGTGAAGGGCAAAAAGACAGTCGAGGTGAATGTGGGTATTAGTGTTAGTCACATAATGTGTTTTGGGATCTTTAGAGAAATAACAGCCTTCTACATTAGACTTTTATATTTTATATCTAATGTAATTAGATCTATAAAAAGAACATAACTCCAGCCTGGTATATTTAAAACAGAATCCATTGATAGAATTATTAAGAATAGTGGACCACATTGATTGGTGATCATTTTTATTTGGCTGATTAAGTGCTTGACCCTGAATCCCATTTATCCTCTTTGCATCTGGATCGCAGGGTCGCAGTCCATTTATGACATGTTTCCATTCACTGCCTAAGTGCAGAGCTGCTTTCTTCTCCTTATACACATACACTTACTTCTTTCAGTTTATTTGTATTTAGCTTACCAGATTCCTTAGATTCCTATGCTCTGCATTCAGGTCAGCTATGCATAAAGACAACCATTTAGACTCCCCAATTGAACTACAGCCCTTCATAAACTATCAAAAAGCATCTTTTTTTGGTCAGTGCTTACACAAGATTACCTGAAAAAAATGCCAAGCATGCAAATAAATGTACGTGTAGGTTTGCACAGGCACACACGTGAAATGGTTTCTACTTGAATCTCCTTAAGTTCCTGTGTGTGCCAGGCATTTGTCTTGTGAATCTCATGTCCATCTCTAGTTTAGTAGGTCAGGCTGTCACATGAGGAATGAGTTAATATCCACAGGCTGACCTTCCTGCTGTGATTTGACAGACCAGAGCCAAAGGGAAGAAAATTACTCGCACAGAAAGGCAGTAGTGAGCAATGAGAGGTAAAAATAATAATAATAATAATTACAGGGTTTCACCCAGAGAAAGAAGGTTATTACTTTCATCAGCAAAGTTCATCAACTCAAAGAGACATTTATCATAATGAGATGATGTCTTCTAGATTCTAGAATATAGTAAACACTAACACTTACTGCATTACTGTGCAGTTGATGTGGTAAATGCAGCATCTTTATCAAGTAAATGCAATGGTCAGTTGCATCACAAGTTTTTAATCTTTTCAACACTTATGATCATTTGCATGGTCGTTAGTGAAAGAGGAACCTGCTGGAAGGATTAGCCGATGCCCATCTATACATCCAATTGACAGATCTTATAGAGGGCTCTGTTTGATTTACATTATCAACCCTATAGTTTCTGCTTTGCAACCGACCTCCACCATAGCTCCTTCTTGTGTCCGACTTGGTCACTGTCATCGATGCCTCCTCTGTTCTCTATTGGCAAGGTAGGGAGGAGCATGTTACTATAGACACAAATAATAATCTTCTTTTGACCAATGCGACCCTGACAGAAGTATACTAAAATATTACAAAAAGAAATCATGTTTCATGTAGATTCACAAGTAGATTTCCAGTGGGACCAAAATTTCTAGTTTACAATTCTTTCAGTTCAACACAATAATGTTTTTTTTACGACGGAGAGGTGAAAAAATTGATTTCATGCACTTCAATCCGTTTTTTCTGGTATATTATTTGCCATGGTATGTTTGTCTTTTATCCCAGCTGTCTTTGATCTACAGGAGCACTTTCACTCATTTTCTGAAAAATGTCACATGAAACAGGAGTAGTAGGATGCTGGGAGCTGGCAGAAATCACTCTGAAATTGAAACCTGCTTGGTGCTCTTTGGCCGAAGAAGCTCCTGGATCAGTGATAATCTTCCAGCTGAACCTGGTTTGTGTTTATCATGACAGCCTTTGAGTCTGCATGCTTTGTCACGTGGCTCGCTCTAGGTCAGGGTTCAAAGGAGGTCACAGGTCAGGGCAGGGAAGAACCAAAGCATGAACTTCCTGTGTTACTCACAGGCAGGTTATACACAGAGAAAAAGAGAGAGAATGGACATATGGTACTTTGGAATTTGGTCTTTGCACGACACAATCAGAACTCCGAGACAAAAGTCAAAAACAGGAAAGAAAATAGAAAGGGGACTAGGGGAGTTTCTGTTGTTAGAGCTTCTTTTGGATGCCTCAGCAAGAACATGCACGTGCAGGATGCGGTGATATGTTTAAAAAAAAAAGAAAGCATGCCACTCATACAAACAAAAAAAAAACAGGCACACAAACATATACAGGCATGCAACCATTTTTTCTCCCTGATGTCATATTTCTTCATCTTCCTGGCATATGAAACATCCATCCGTTCTCACCTTGTCCTTCACTCAATCACACTCAAACTTCCACAATAGCTGCTGGGCTTATTTCAATCTCACTGCAACTTAAACCTTGCACCCAAGGCCTTGCAATTCATTGTTGCTGAAAGGTAGTTGGCATATAACTCTTCCAAGTGCTGCATATATACCAACCCCACCTTCATCCAGGGCAATTCATCATGATGTCAGACGCTATCAGCAGGCCATACATTCTTATTGGTGTAAGTCACTACGTTTCTGTAGTGCACTAGAAGGATTATTGTAAGTCTTTCCTTGCTTTTATGACAAATCCATGTCGCTGTTCTAAAACATTGATGATATTGTGATCTGTATAAGTAATGTGGAGTTGGAGATGTCGTTTTTTTTTAGCTTGTTAACCTCGAAGTGATATGGGATGAAAGACTTGAGCTCACTTGGATTGTTTTGCTCTCTCTGTGTTTCTAGTTTAGAAAGCCTGGCCTGTAAGAGTACACGTTAATCCATAGAGTAATTATTGTACGTCACTTGGTTGAAATAGGAATTCTGGAGATTTCCAGGCATTATGGAAGAGCTGCGGATATGTGTTCATTTCAGAGCCATACGGTTGGCATCATTAACCACTCCCTAAGAATTCATCTCGGTTTCCCAGGCAGACTTCCACCTCTTGTAATTCTTAGAAACTGTGGTTGCACACACAGTAACTCTTTATGTGATTAAGTGCCATTTTACCAGTCCCACAGCCTGTAGAAATAAATCAAGCCAGATTGCTTCATTCATTTTAGGCCAGTAACAACTACACTTTGTCATAAAACATTGTTTTTCAGTCTTTTGCAGTGAAATTAATGGCATTAATCAACCAGTGTTTGGAGAAAGCCCACCACAGTTATTTTTTACCAAATTTGGAAGTTGGAATAAAGGCTTCTTCTTATTTAAAATGTTATATATTGTGGAATAATACTTGGTGATAACAGATTTTATTATTTGTTTTAGATTATCTCAATCTTTTCCCCTTTTTTTTCACGATCATTGGACATGTATAATGCTGATTTCCAACCTTTTTACAGTTTTCACATGTCCTTCAAATTCAACGCCCAGCTTTTTGTTTCCATGAGAGATCTGTGTTTTTCGAAACATCTTTAAATTTCCCTTTTGCCTCTGCTCTTCCTCTGGCACCCATCTCTCACCCAAAAGCAAACCGTCACTAATCTGCTTTCTTCAAGCATGACTAATATAAAAAATATGGGAGGTAATCTGGAGCTCTGTGCATGTGTGTGTTCCTTTTTCATGTTAATTGAAACATTAAAGTGGTTTGCTAATCACTGGAATTGTTAAATGACTGTGTTGTTGTACGTGCCTGTTTCGGTGTAGAGTCTAGAGTTTTTAACTCTCTGTACAAAGTGACTGTTTTTAATGAAGCTTTATATGGAAGAGAGTACAGCAATAAAAGTTCTACATGAATATCTATGCAAATGTCCAATCTTGTTCTTATGTGTGCATTTGGTGTACACATATGTGTATTTGCTACATTACACACTGTTTGCATTTCCATTTACACATCAGTGTTGGCCAATAATTCCCTCTGCAGCTGTCCGAAAGCCAAGGTTGAGTAGAAACAACATATGGTAGCGCTTAACAAGAAAACAGTGATTTAATTCCTTTAAGACATCAGCGGTGACTGAAGAACAAGATTCTCTTAATTCTGACTGTAAAAATGAACTGAAAACCCACTCAAAGGCTACGGATAGTTCTAGTCACACACACACACACACACATACACACACACACACACACACACTTTTAGGCTTTATAAAAGTTAGGCGAATCTGAACAGATCTGGGCTGATATAAAAGTTAGCAATAAATTTTGTATAGTTTTACATTTCCACTTATTCATAATCATCATTCAGCCTCTTTGTTATTTGATCTGTATTTTAACACAAGCACCTTAATCTTGGCTCAATACGACAACTCCCCAAATTAAAATCGAATCAGGCTGGAAATAATTTGGACTGGAGTTGCAATTCTTGCAATTTTCTTTGCCCAATTCCAAAGTCTGCCCTGCCAATACTGATCTTTGCCAGTTCTCTTTCTCAGAGCTATGACTACGGCAGTTTATGAAAACAAAAATAGCTTTTTCCAATGCAAAATATTATTCTATAAAATATAAAATAAAATATAAATATAAATGAAACTATTACACTTTACAGTTTCCACCAAACTGATCAAAGTTACAAGATCACCTCTCACTTAAATAACTGAAAACAAAATGTTCCGCGACCGGAAAGAGGAACAAACTGTGAGCTGCTCTACACCCACCTTTGCTGGGCATATTTTACCTAAGCAGATGCAACAGATTTATATAATAAAACAAATGTCAAGTATTTGCATAATTTTACAGTAATTTCGTAAATTAACTGGACGTATCATTGCACAAACCGAGGCTCCTGGCTTGTTGCTGGCACTGGATCATTCTGGATCACAGTGAAGAGCTTGCTAAGGACACCTATGTTTGGTGTATGGTGAATATGGTCTATAGCGATACTCTGTAATGTAAATCAAGAAAACATCTACAATTAATCCTCCTTAAAAGGATAACAGTGTTCAAGCTTATTTGAGTCTAGCAGGTTATTTGGCTTTGATGAATGTGAAAGGTGATGTTTTTGTTCTTATTTTCATCCATTTTAGTTACAAGTTATCTAAAATGTGAGATGTTCAGAAAAACTTCTCTGTTTCGATATGTGTGTAAGTGCACAATACAGATCTTAAGCAGCCCTCCTTCAATAGTTCATTCTTCCTGCTTTAGGTTTTTGTACCACTATAATCTAAATACACTCCTTCTGCTGTGATGTACAAGTAAAACCTAAGGGATAACTGGATCCACCATAGTATGTATATTTTTTTTAAACACACCCTATGGATGAAAATACACAGTATTAGTCGCCTGTGCAGAGATCCATTGTTTGTGTCAGTGTGTGTGTATAACTAGCTCCTGCCTCTATTGTGATCATGGTCAGTCCATCAAAGCCCGGAGAAGGTATTGGCAAGGCATTTGGTCCACTGTCTGCTTCACACTTCCTTTGTTTGTGTGTGTGTTTGTGTGAGTGCTGGTCCAAGCCTCCGTCTCCTCATACTTCCTCCCGGCCATTGTGTGTATGGAAGCATATGCTCGCTCTCCCTTTCTCTCTCTCTCATTCTTTCTCTTTCTCTAATCAGTGTCTCATTGGGTTGATCCCCAAGCCTCTGGATGAACTATTTCTGGAGATTCCTGTTATGAAAAGATTATCCACCCCACCTAAACGCCATAACTCTTCTATATACATTGCTATGAAAAAGTATTTTCTTCCTTCCTGATTTCTAAGTTTTTTGCGTATTTGTCACACATGTTTCAGATCATCAAACTAATTTTAATATTAGACAAAGATAATGCGAGTAAATACAGAATGTCATTTTCAAACGATTAACAACATTTTTGGAAAGCTTAGTTCAGTTTCAACAACAGGAAATGACTGAAATTGAACCTGTCTGACAAAGTGAAGTAGGCTAAAAGATGTCAAAAAGCATGATCTAAAGAAATAATTGAGAAATATAGTCACTGACATCAATCAGTCTGGAAAGGGTTTCAAAAGGCTTTGGGACTCTATTGAACCATGGTGTTAGCCATTATCCATAAATGGAACTTCTAAAAGTGGTGAACATTCCCAGGAGTGGTCGGCCTACCAGAATTACTCCAGGATCAACGACTCATCCAGGAGGTCACAAAAGAACCCAAAGCGACATCCAAAGAACTGCAGGCCTCACTTGCCTCAGTTAAGGTCAGAGTCCATGATTCAACAATAAGAAAGAGGCAAAAATGACATCCATGGGAGAGTTCCAAGATGAAAACCACTGCTGAACAAAAACAACACATAGGTTCTTATCGCATGAAAAAAACACTTGATGATTCCCAAAACATTTGGCAAAATATTTGTGTGACCTGACGAGTCAAAAATGTAACTTTTCTGAAGGTATGAATCCCATTACATCTAGTTTAAACCTAACACAGCATTTTATAAAATGAACATCATAACAACAGTCCAACCTGGTTGTGATAGTGCAAAGATCTGGAGATGCTTTGCTGCTTTGGGACCTGGATGAATTGCCATAATTGATAGAACCATTAATTCTGCGCTCTACCAGATAATCCTGAACAAGAATGTTCAGCCATCTGTACATGTCCGGATGCTCGAGCACACTTTTTCAGCAGGACAATAATCTGAGACACACCATCAAATCCGCCTCTAAATGTTGAAAAAAAAAAAAAACTACCCAAAATGATGGTTTTGGAGTGGCCTAGTCAAAGTCTGGACTTAAATCACATTGAGATGCTTTGGTATGACCTTAAACAGGCTGTTCATACTCCAAAGCCCTCCAGTGTGGCTGAATTACAAAAATTCTGCAATGAGTGCGACCAAATTCCAGCACATGTAAAAGACTCACTGCCAGTTATTACAAATGCTTGATTGCAGTTCTTGCTGCCAAGGGTGGCACAACCTGGTATTAAGTTTAGGAGGCAGTTACTCCTTCACACAGGGCCAGGTAGGTAGGTCTAATATTAAAATTTGTTTCATGATCTGAAACATACAAGTGTGATAAAAATGCAAAAAAAAAACCCCAAAAAAAGAAATTTAGGAAGAGGGCAAGTACTTTTTCATGGCACTATATCTCTCTGTGTCTTTATCTCATTCTGTATCAGTGAAATGCAGAGGACAAACACTTGCCATTAGAGGATTCGACTTCACAGTTGTGTAGATCCAATTTAGAAGAATCCACATTACCTCTACCTTGCTTATGAATTGATCACATCACATGCACACAATAAATTGACAAAGTGGTATCGTCATAAGTACAGAACTTCAGTCTTTTGCCTATTCCAGTGGACCTCAGTGACCTTTGCAAATCCAGTTTGGTTATCTGTTATGTGAGTCTTTGTTGACATGGCCTTGGGTGTTTGTGTATGTGTGAGCTTCGACTGACACCTCCGTGCACTGACCCTCACTTGGCCTCTCTGTTCGGGGTTAGGAATGGCAAAAAACTGAGTGTAAACCCCGAGGCTATCCCAGAGTCTCTACAGCAGGGGAAATAGTTTCATTCATTTTTCTCTAACTTTTTGCTGTTTGACGTATTTGGCTTTCAGTCTTTCTTCTCTTTCTTCTCAGCTCATTTTTTATGGGGTTTTTTTAACCCTCCTTTTCCCTGTTTCCCTCTTCCAGCCCCTCCCTCTGTGTCTCGGGGTCAGAGGTGACACTGTAAAGTTTACAACCTACAACAGTAGCATCACCTAAGAAAACCAGCTACAAACGCTGCATGATGTATGTTTTGTTTTTTATAAATGGGCTTATTTTTCTTTCAGTATGGAAGTAATCACTTTGAACCACTAGGGGACATGAGTAAAATTTACTAGGTTATACAAGATAATCCACTAAAACTGCCCCGCCTTAAATGCAATGTTTGTATTTTTTAATTCCTTTGCTAAAGGGTAGTTACACATAATGCTGGCTCTAATCCGCTGTGTCTGTCTGGTGCAACACTGATGCATCTCCCCATTTCCTTTCTTTTGTCCAAAGCCCTCATTATACTTATGTGTATTTGATCTGTATCTGAATCATAAGCCAAACAAGCGCCTGACTCTGACGAGCTTTGATGAATGAAAATTGTAGACACTCCAGAGAGACACACTCATTTTCCCCTGAGCAACTGGCAGCAGCGGCAGTCTGCTTGTCTGATCTCTTTACCACACACATACATCAACAATAACTTGCATTATTGTGTATTTATCGCCACAAAACAACTTGAGAATGTTAACCCCCACCCCCCTCGTCTTTTTGCAGGGTTGTTGACCCATCTCAGGCAAGTGTAGCTTTGGGTTTGGGGTTTTGGGTGCAGCCTCTGGGTGGTCGGGTTTTGTGGCTCAGGGATTTGGCCTTGTTTGGCAATCTCTCTTCATCTTTTTGTCCCTTTCTTTGCTTTCTCTCTCTCTTCTTCTATCATTTCCCCCTCTCTTTCTTTCTTTTTCCTCTATCTCGCACACAGACTAACAATCCCAATTAGCTTTCTTCCTCCCTTCAGGTAACAGGTTTAGGATAGTCATCACAAGAGATTTTCCTTCAGATTATGAGCTCATAAAATTGCATATTTTGATGTTCATGCATCAGCAACCACACTGATCTTTTTTGCATAATTTGCATGCTTATGCTTTATCGCCTAACCTAGACTGTTTCCTGCAGTGAGAGTGCAGCTGATGCAAACTGTCTCTAGTCATGTGCTATATTTGACAACTGTAAACAGTGTCCTGACCTGACTGTCCCGACATTGTCCAGATTTCATGTGTGAAAACAGCCTCAGTCTTTAATCAGATATTTCCTGATCACAATCAGGAACTTTTATATGAGTGTGTTATGTTTTTGTATGACTGCTTGTACCATCCCGTTTGTTTTGCTTAGATTGGCTTTACTTTGGTCTGTTTTGGGTTTGTACAGATCTGATGTGGAATGTTTAAAAATAGAAATTGCTAAACCATTTCTTTTAAAGAAAAAAAACTGCACAGATCACAAACACCATGAATTTTATCCATTCATACATCCATTTTCTTCCACTTATTCAATTCAAGGTCACCAGGGGTGGTTACCTATCTCAGCTGCCATGGACAAGTTTCTGGTCTGTCACAAGACTAACACAGAGAGACTTACAACCATTTACACTCTCATTCACTTTAGAATCACCAGTTAACCTGACCCTACTAACTGCACATCCTTAGACTGTGGAAGGAAGCTGGAGTACCTGGGGAGGACATGCACACACAGAAAGGCCTCAGCCAGATTCAAACCCAAGAGCTTCTTGTTGTGCTGTTTCCAAAGACTCGAAACTGCCCTACCGTGAATCACCATGGATTTTATAATTATGGTGAATGGGCATGGAAAATGTAATGTTTTCATCTCCCCAAAAGTTAGCAGAGATAAATCCTCTTTTCTCTTCAGGACTGCTTAATTCTTTGTGGCATAGATCCAACAAGGTGCTGAAAACATTCCTCTGAGATTTTGGTTAATAATGAAATGATAGCATCGCACAGTTACTGCAGATTTGACAGCTGCACATCCGTGATGCATATCTCCCGTTCCACTACATCCCAAAGGCACTCTGTTGGATTGAGATCTGGTGACTGTGGAGGCCATTTGAGTACAGTGAACTCATTGCCATTGTTCAAGAAACCAGTTTGAGAGTATCTGAGCTTTGCAACATAGTGTGTTATCCTGCTAGAAGCAGCCATCAGAAGATGGGTACACCGTGGTCATAAAGGGATGGATGTGGTCAGCAACAATACTGTCTAAACAATGCTCAGTTGTTACTAAGGAGCCCAAAGTATGCCAAGAAAATATTCCCCACACCATGAAACTATAACCAGCAGCCTGAACTGTTGATACAAGGTAGAATGTTCTCATGTATGTATGTTGAAACGGAAATTGGGAATCAATATAGAGCAGGCAACATTTTTCCAGTCTTCTGGAGTGGCACCCGATGTGGTCTTCTGCTGTTATAGCCTATCCTCTTCAAGACTCAATGTGTTTTGCGTTCAGCAATGCTCTACCTCTTACCTAGATTTCAAGATTTCTGATATCGTGGTTATGTTAGATACTGTTGCCTTTCTGTTGGCTCAAAGCACTCTGGCTCCTTTCATTCCGCTCACTGGATATTTTCTCTTTTTCAACCATTCTCTTTAAACCCTAGAGATGGCTGTGTGAGAAAATTCCAGTAGATCGGCAGTTTCGGAAATACTCAGACCAACCCATCTTGCACCAACAACCATGCCACATTCAAAATCACTTGAAATCACCATTCTTTCCCAGTCTAATGCTCCGTTTGAACTTTAGCAGGTCATCTTGACAGTTATAGATATTTGCGTTAACGAGCGGTCGGACGGGTGTACCTGATAAGGTGAGTCTATACTATAGTCATTCTGAAGGTATTAATATCTGGATTCCATCACTCACCAAAAAGGTGTAACTCTCTCTCGTAGACCTTGTGAACAAGTACTTACAGGAGTTTTTGAGGGGATAGTACTGTATAAACACTATGGGCAGCATCAATCACACACATGTGGCATATGAGAAAATCCATTGTTTCTGCTTAATACCTGCCAAGGTGGTTACGTTTGGTGTGTGTATTTATTACAGGGTTACACAAAAACTTGTAGACAGTTTGGCATGAACATTTTACCAAAGGTGGAGTTTGCTTGAATAGACTGATTCGGATCTGGATCCAGGAAATCTTTTGGACATATTACGTGATATTTTTATATCATATAGCTTCCCAAATACATACTAAATTTAAAAAGGAAAAGAGTGTGAGATATGGTCTTTATGTTTTCAAGGAAAATACCACAAACAGATCTGAATCCATACATAATTCGGGATCTAGTGACTCAATGCATACATGGCAAGTCTTGTTGGATGTATACAGTAAAGGACTGCTCTTGTTTTATTGATTATTTTTGTAAGTACAAGATAGGCCTTTAAAGTACTTAGCAAATAGTAGTAGTGCAGAACACAAGCAATATACGCTATTTTAGAGTTTCAGAGGTAGGGTTGCAAAGACTAGATATAATGAAATAATATGTTTTGTTTTGGGGACTTTTAGACATATTACCAGTTCTAAATGTATGATAGGAAGTCTTTGCATAGGCTATTTGCCATAAGTCATACACTACATGTTTAGAAATCTTCTGTGGTCTATAAAAACAAAAAACCCGCATCTTGTTAAAACTGAAAACTCAAGGCAAAAATTCCAAATTATTCTCCCCATCACCCATCATAAATGAAAACAATATAGGCACAAGCTGCCTCTAACATGCTCACTTCAGTAGTTGGCTGGCTCTGTTCTGACTGAATCACTTGTGACTCCATCGTCAGCTGGTTCTGGTATGAATGCCAGTGACAGACTGCGCACAGAGCCAGGATTTTCTGCATCATCCTTTCCCCCTTCTGGCAGTCCGAACACTGGATTACACATATTTCCCTGCCACATACTGACTCGCCTCCCTTTTTTTTATTTGCACCACCTCAGCGCTGTGAATTACCATGGCAATAACAGAGCTGACGAGATCTAGGAAAAGATGAGAAGTCCACACATGGGAGCATGCGGCAGAATCTGCAACACTCGACTGGCTGTTTCTAAGTATACCAAACATAAACGAGTGAACTGTAAGTCTTATTATCTCAGTATCTCGTCCTATGTGCCCTGCGGTCAGGAATTTAAATGTGTTGTCACTGCAGTCAGCCTGAGCGTGGTGTACGTGCGCCCGACGCGTCATGGACACAGCCATTACCATACCTGCAACACTTCTTTTCACGGCACCACTTGCGCTTTTCAGACTAAACCCCGCGTCACAAAAGAGCGTCTCACAGTTGTCTCCATTAGTTTCTAATGATATGCAAACTGGGTGCCAACTTACAAGTCAAATACTTCTTATGGGAGTGGTAGAAGCGGGAGAGAGACCCAGCAGCTGAAAAGAACACGCAAGTCTTTAAAAATATATAACTCAGTTAATAACTTTAGTTTATATACAGATAACATTTGTAAAGTATATTTTACGGTTCTGTGCAAATACATTTGCAAAGAAATTAGAAACTGATCGAATGAAGTCGCCATTTGGAACGGGGAACTCGTAACAGTTTGTGACTGCTTGTGCGTTTGGACACAAAGTTATGGCTCTGATCGTCAAACAAACTCCAGTCCCTGCACATTATGAACTGCAGAGGTTGTTCTGAGTGTATCTGCATGTCTCCAGCTCCTTATCAGGTGTGGAGCAGCAGAGTGAGGAGGGGGGGCAGGGGGGGGGGGGGGGGGCCCCGGGCGGGCC
>VUQG01000121.1:0-40052 GCA_015106755.1 Etia nguti
TATATATAATTTTAAATCAGTTTACTCCTATCTCATTCAGTGTACTTAACTTTTAGCTTATACCGACTGTACAAAGTGATCATATTCATTCTTAGCTTTGGACTTCTATCAGTCCTTCAATAAAAACTGCTCTGAGAAAAGCTCACCTCTTATCTGTTAAGAAAAAAGCTTTTGCTAGTTAGACAGTTAGTATAACTCAGGAGGCCTAGATACTTCGTGATAACACTCCTGATGCACTTCCAGTGTCAAGGTCCAGTGGCAGAGTTACTGTGACAAATGACATGTATTTAGGAATTGTGCTTAATATTTAAATTGAGTAGTCCCAGTTGATGCTACTGTGTATTTTCTCCACATTACCAGAGCAACAAATGTAGTTGCTGCAGAGCATATTGAATGATCACTTCTTTAATCATAATACTGTTTTTAACCTGCTCAAATGCATTTTGAGTATCTAAAATAAATTTCAACATAAAAGACACAATAATAATATAATAATACCTGTAATAATAAAATAGTGATGATACAGGGTAACAGAATATATAAAATACCATAACATGTCAAGTGTCTCTACAAACTGTGCTATTTCTAAGCTGTGATTTGGTTTCTTTTTCATGTTGTTTATGCAGTTAGTACAGGAGGATTTTTATTCACTTTCTAATACAGAATTGCGGGTCTACTTTAAACACGCACCAGTAAATCCTCCCATTAAGAGAACAAATCTTAGTTAGTGTTACGGTGTATGAAATATCACCACTAGATGTCAGTAGATTGCAGATTGCGGTAACCAGCTAATTTAAGTGCACATTCCTAGCTACGGTGGCCGCTATAGGACAAGTCATCTGTAGCGAGTCTAGGCTTTATTCCACTATTTACCTCAGCTGTCGATATTTGCATTAGTGTAACTAACATTGCTGAACAGTGACGCTTAGTGAGTAAACTCTTGTACGATGTGAGAATGTAATTAAAGTGTTTGTCGGAGGGAACGTGTGATATTTAGGACAATCTTTTTAACAGCCTAATATTAGCTTAGCATAATGTTAGCTTATAGCCATCTGTTGTTGTTTAGCCGGCTCGTTGTGAGCTGTCTGGAAATGGGAGGGTTGTATATGGAATACGCTGACAACACGTAAGTATCTCAAATAAATAAAATATTTATGCAAATTTTTGTGTGTTAGAGCCCTGAGTTCAGTTCAGTGACGAGGTTTGAGGTAAGGATGAACAGGATTACATTTTATTCTGATTCTGGTTGCATTGAATCAATTAAAAAAAACAGGCATTCTAAGTTTATTTATGAGTACAATATTTTTTTCTCTTAAATAAACTCAAAAGACAACTGACTGTACCTTTAAATGACATTTTAATGTATTGATGCTGTGGTGAACCTGCTGTTGATGCTGGTGATTTTACTATTCTCGTATGCAATGTATTGGTATTTATGGTAGTACTGCCCAGGTTCAAGTCCTTTTCCATCAGCAATGGTAACTACTCTTCTTGTGTGGTGTATCTCAAGGTTCCATTCTGGGTCCAGTGCAGTTTCCTTTATTATGTTAGCATTGGGGCTATATTTAAAAAACTTAAACCCTTGCCAATTCTGGTAAGCGATACCTCTGTGAATTCCTTAACCTGCTCTTTTGTTGATGTTAAAACCTTAAGAATAATTAGTGATTCAGCAGGCAATTACACCATCGTGTCCCCAGCATCATATTTTAAACCTCAGGAAAAGAATCTCTGTGTTATTTCTGTTTCTTTTCTTAAGTTTGATTTACAGATTAAATAAGCTGTTAAAGACACCTTTTTTCTTTTTAATTAATACAGTTCTTTCTATTATTGACTCTGAAATGGTCATTTATGCTTTCACATCCGACTGAGTTGTTGTATGTTGGACTGAGAAAACCACTAATATCATAACTGCAATCGATTCAAAATGCTGATGTTAAACCTTTGAAAGGCACACAGAAGCATGGTTATATTTTGCCTATGGGCTTGCTCCACGGTTATCTATCAGAACTTTTACAATTACATGTTTCATGCCGCATGCTTAGGTCCATTGATCATGTGTTGATCGGGGTGGCTTTGGCTCAGGATGTAAAGCAGGTCATATACTAATTGGAATGTTGGTGGTGGATGGTAGTGGGTTCCCTGGCTGCTACTGTAAGCTTTTGTGGCCAAGACACTGAAATCCAAGCTGCTCCCATAGTGTTAATCTGTGTGTAAATGTTATAAAAGTGTGTGTACAAATGGGTGAATCGGTTATGTTGTATTAAGTGCTTTGAGTGCTCAAGCTGAGGAGAAAAGGTCCATATAAGAACCAGTCCATTTACCATTATTAGCTTTTAGTAATTACAAATTCCCGACTGGCTTCTATGGTCTTTTTTCTTTTTTTTTGCCTCATTAAAAATCTTCCTAAATTAATCGGTGTGTTGCACTGTGGCATCCATGCAAAAACATCCATATTCTTCTACTGGGGATCATTGTTAGCCACAAAGGACTGAAAAGTTGATGGTAAATGGTAAATGAAATGCACTCACATAGTGTCCTTCCACCTTAGTGCACAAAACACTTTACCGCTCAATTACCCATTCAGATGCATACTCTATGGCAGTGGAGCTCTCACAGGAAGCATGGCAGAACATGCCACTCTGAGCCAAGGGATCAGAGATGCCAAGCATTAGTGGGCGACCCTGCTCTACCACCTGAGGCACAGTGGGCCCCTCATAAATGCCCCAAACTACAAGCTGCTGCCTCTGAAGCTAACCTCTGGTGACAATTCATCACAGCCTAATCATTAATTGTCCACACTGTAATGCTGAGAATTAACCTTTCTGGAGGCCAGGAACTCCATCCCACGAGCCACCTGGAAACTGTAGCAAATCAAATCTTCTATCGTCAGAGGAGTTTTCCACAAGTCCTCCACTGGAGAGAGAGAAGGAGAGGATGAGGGCAGTCACGGAGAGAAAAGAAGACAGCCCAGTGCGGGACGAGGAGTTCAATCACATAAAATGACTCACTTTTCTCTACAGCGGGAGTCTGACTGGATGTATTGGATGATGGACTCTGAGGAGCAGTGAGCGGGGAGGAGGATGGAGAGGGTGGTTGACAAGTCCTCTGGGCAATCTGACCCGCTTCAATCATCCGCCTCACCTGGCTCTGGGTTTTTGGAGAGCGATCCTAAGTGGGGAAGCGTTTCAATGAATCATCTCAAAAATCAATATCAGGCTTAAGACTTACAGAACATGGCAGATAACTGAGTTTGTGAACAGAAACTACATAAAGGGAAGAAAGGAGAGATAGAAAAATGGGACAGACTAAAAGGTTAAAATGAAAACGTCATTACAGATAGTCTTTCTGAGCTTTAAGCTGCCATCAGAGAACAAATGTGAAATTGCTTGTATAAATTGCCTCAGTTCTACAGTGCTGTGTTACCCTGTAAGGGAGGAAGAACTCTCTCTTGGCTCGTAGGAAGTTGGAGAGATTCCCATACTTGCAGTATTCCACAATCACCATCAGCGGGCCTGGTAACAGAGATATTTCAAATGTTTCAGCACGTGTTCACTGCTAGTCTACAAGCTCTTTTTTTTTTTCTTTTCTTTTCTCGCACCGTATCTGAAATAGAGAAGATGCAGCTTGAGCTGGACCATTTCCCACCTGAGATTAGCTGCCTGGCTGCTTTTTGTTTAGGATAAACACTTTCAGATGTCCGTGACTCAAAAATGTTCTCTGTAGGTCAAAATCATGCATGGTTGAAAGGAAAAAAAAAATGAAGGCATCTGTTTTACCTCTCATTTGGTTACAGGCTATAAGGGAATGGGGGGGTGGATAAAATGATGTAAGGACTTTCACACTGAACAGGACAAAGAGCAGAGCCGGAACATGAAGGTTTCCCAAAAATACTGACAGAGGAAAATACTGCCAAAAAATGTTTAAAAAAAGATGATCAAAGCCTGTGACAACATTACCAAAACAATCCCACGTTCATTTACCCTATTAGGTGACCGTGTGCAAATGTATTTAATACGCTGTATGGACACAAGTACTGGGCCACCTCCACATTACACCTACAGGTGCTGCTCGGCCATGGAAACCCATGGCACGAAGCTACCGGTACACAGCTTTTGTGCTGATGTTGATGCAGAAGCAGATTTGGAACTCTGTCACTTTATGTGGTCTGCTACTTTGAAGTTGAGTCAATGTGTTTTCTAAACGCTTGCACTAATATCACTAATACCACTTATTACATTCTAAAAATAGGATTTTGCACACATAATCCATGTAATTCTTTGGTCTCACCATTTGGTTTGGTGCAGGCTCCCAGCAGGTTCACTACATTCAGATGGTTCCCAATGTGAATCAGTATCTTTAACTCTGACATCAAGGCTTTGTGCTCACTGGCCGTGGCTCCGTCTGCAGCACAAAGTTACAATGTTACAAATAAAACACATCACACTGTGTATTTTGACATGTGCATATCTTGTACAAACATAAACTGCGTGGGCCGCACTGCACTGCAATTTCTCCTAACTTTGATTACTCTGACTGCTTCAAATCTGTTTAGCGTTTTCTTCACTTTGGGTAACCTTCCAAGAACATAAACACACAAAGCCAAATCTCACCCTTCAGCATCTTGACAGCCACTGTGTCCAAACCTTTGCTCTTGCTAATGCCGTAGATTGATGCTTCAATTACTTTTCCAAAGGCACCGTGCCCTAAAACTTTTCCTGTGTCAAGAGAAAGAGCAGAAAATCAACAAGATATTCATGCTTATTGATTGATGCATGCTTGATTTTAGCCTCACTGGAATACATAAACAGTTGCATCTGCAATGGGAAAAAATTGCAGATGGCATTCATAGAGACAAGGAGAAGCAATAGGACATTAGACAACATGCTCCCATAAGTTGCTGTCGTGGAACAGATGCTTTTCCTCTGGGCATTTTTAAAAAGCTGTTCTGGGAATGAGCACATATTTAACATTAGCACTATTGCTGGCAGCGCTCTATCCAGTTGGCAGCAATCCAGAATCATGCCATTATAGATTGTGGAAATGGAAAAGTAATTCAGTTTCATCCATCTATTTGCTCTCATCCACTCCTGCTCATGTCCTCACACATACCTCAGACTCCTATGCTACTTTAGCATCCATACATCCCTTTTTTTCTCACTGTTCCTTGTTACCCACCTAGCCGGAGTCTGTCTCTGGAGATCTCCCACTGCGATGAGTCGTAGGGCAGGTATTCGCACTGCTCATCCAGTGGCACCTCCCCCGGGTCCATAATGATTGACAGATAACCCGTCTTTATGTCTGCTGGGTTAACCTGAAGTTCAAGGAGAGATGAGAGGTGGGGTGAATAACAGGGAATCTTGGAAAGCGCTGGACAACAGCTCATACGCAGCGCAAATGTGAAACGTAAATAACACGAGCACAGAAAGAAGGAAAAGTCAGACAGCAAAAAAAGTGCAGCCTCGACGGTATACTGCAAACGAGTGAAATTACCTTTAGTCATGCTCTTATTAGAGTCAGAAATATGTCAGCATGCTCTTTTAATGCACTTTCAGTCTTTTTTTTTTTTATTGCTAAAAGCAAAGAAATTTTTTTTGATGAAATATTATCTAAAGTGGCCCATCTGTTTTTGACTGACAGCAGCCACTGAAAGCCACCGAAGGATGATGCATTGTTAGCAGGAGTCTTGATGACCTCACCACTAACTAAATGCTGCAGCTGATAAGCTTAGTAGCTACTTAGCATGCAAAGTGACATTAGTAATGCACTTTTAGGGAGTGAATGTTTGTCTGGTGGCTTAAGCACAGGACGTGTGCATTTGCGGTGCTGTGTGTACAGAGCATTAAAAGCACACTTTTAGGAACTACATGCTTTTGTGCTCAGTGTTTGTCTCTGGATCTGTATTTAGTTAAAGGACACCTGTGTTTTTGACAGCCTTCAAAGCCCAACATGCAACAGCAGCCATGTTGACTTGAAACAGAAGGTAAACACGGGTGTTGCTGATGTCATTAACTGAGCTTCTTTTCTATTCAGGAGTGAGCCTCAATTAATGTGAGAGCAACACCCGTGTTTACTGCCTATTACTGTAGTTACATGTGGTATGTTCATGTTGTGTTTACATATGTTTTATAGCCTCCTGTCATGACCTGGCATTTGTTAGTGTTAGTGTGATGCTACTGTTTCAGTTAGACTTGAAATGCAATCTAACTAGCTACAATGTGTTATTTCGGTTTCTGTTTGATTGTTACTATTAAAAGTGCTGATCTAAATAACATATTATGTAAAATATGCCTTGTACAAAGTACAACCTTCTTCAGTTTTAAGGTTTTACATAAGAGGACATCATAAAAAAATCATTTGGTCTTTAGCAGGTCATAACATTAGGCAAATACAATCTGAGATGAATATTTACACCTGACAGGTTACTACGTGTCATTATTTATTTAACAAAAACCGAACCACTAATGCCGAAGCAAAGAGTGAACAACTAAGTACATCCTTTTTGCTTCCATAGGAATTCAGAGGTAGACGGGTGCTGCTAATGGTAAAATGGACTGATACTTCTATAATGCCTTTCTTTCTTGCTACGGCGCTCATTCACCCAGTCACACACACATTCATAAAGCACTTTTTTTCATGCTTAAGCAATTTTATCTACCATTCAAACACACACTCACACTCCAATGTATGCATTGCAAAATGCAAAAAACCCAAGAGCTTCACCAAAGACTCTATAGGCCTCAGTGAGGAGGTTAAATGTTAAAGTTAAGTAGAAAACCTCATCTCTCTAAAAAAGAACATGGCAGCACAGCTTAGGTTTAAAAAGTTAGGTTTAGGTTTGAAACGTTGCATCTGAGCAAATCAGAAGACATCTGGAACAATGTGCTCTGGACAGACAAGACTAAACTGGAGATGTCTGACCGTAACAGACATCATTAGAAAGGTATTTGAGAAAAATGTGGCATAGAGGAGCAGAGACAGACACAGGTGAAAGGTGGCGAGACAAAAACATTGAGACACTGCAAGCAAGACGGAGGGGAAAAAAGGAAAGCCATCTCTAATTAAAAGAGAGCGTTACCCTACCAAGTGTGCAAATAAAGAGCAAATGGATTCTCATTATGACCACGTTTGTTGCTGTTGCTAATAGCAGCAAAACGATTTGCTGGATTCGCTCCCAGAAAATATCACTAACTGTCTCTGGATGTAAATGACAGACTTATCTCTAACAAACAGATTGTGCTCAAAGATAGACAAAACAGGAGTCAGAGGTCAAAGTGCCTCGGTCACAGTCTGTCGGCTCCTCTCGAAACACACACAGACACAAACTCAGACACGGTGATAAGTGGCGCCCTCTGACCCGCTTCACATTGCAGAAGATGAGGATGAGCAAGGCCCAGAAGAAAACGGCGATGACTCCAGTCCCGATGAGAATTACAATCTCCACGTTGGCCCTGTCACTTGACCCTTATCAGAAAGAAAGAAACAAAGTCAGTGTTAGATATACAAAGGGTTTAAAAACACACAGACACACACACTGCTGAAAACCACTCAGTCCTGTCACATGGCCTGCTCTTTTACCAACTATAGGGGGCACTGTATTACAACGTATTTGCCCCACAGCTTTCTAGCAAACTCCTTAAATAAAATCGTTACAGTTAAATAAATGTGCTGGGCTGACTTTTAGCCATTGGCCATAAAACCACTTCCAGCAAACTCATTCACCTGCTGAATGAGAAAACACAGTGTTTCACTGGCTGATGACTATGATTTGAGAGCTGCACATAACAAAAGCACAAAAACTAGAGTCACGGTGAGAGTGTGAGAGGTGAAGATGTGAGCTCAAGGACAACTGCGATTTCAGGCCTGAGTGCACTCGAAAAAGCACACTGAGAGAGCTGGGAGAGCGTATGGTGAATAGATTCAGGTGTCTCTGCGATTGTGTGTGCGTGCGGCTGTCTCACCGATGACGCTGACGGCGGCTGAAGAGTTGACACAACCGCGCTGGTTGCAGGCGGTGCAGGTGTAAAGACCGGCGTCCTCCTCTCTGACCCGCTGGATACTCAGCGTGCGGTTTGAATCCTGCAGCTGGATCCCTGCGAAGGAGGCACCGGGGGATGGGGTGGAGTTGGGGGGGACTTGTTGGTGACACGCACTCAAACCCATGAAACAATGTGCTGTGACTTTGGTGCCACTTCTTCACCCTTTCGCATTGCGAATTCAGCACCATTTTCAACAGCGCCTTTTTGAATTCTTGTCACACCTCTGGACCTCCATTTGTAGCATTCATTTATTATTCCATCATCCCGCCGTGTGCCCCCAACACCCCCCTCTGAGTGATCCCAGGGCATCAGCTGTCATTCAGACTTGCATTGACCCACCCTAAAGGCTCATCTCCTTCAGATGTTAAGAAGAGACTAAAAAGCTAATGAGCTGTGTTAGGCTGAGAGGGATTTATGTGTGTGTGTGTGTGGGTGTGTGAGGAGGTCTACAGCAAAAACATCATGACAAGAACTCCTGATACAAGTTCTATTTGACCCACTTGTTCCACAGTATGAGTGTGTGGGATTGATGTGGGCTTGTAAAGGAAAGCAATGGTATCCTAGAACCAGACCTTTCCTTTCTGTTTGGTTTCTGGATTGATAGCTAGGACAAAAACATTCTGAAGTGGTCCAATGTTTAGCAAAAACACTGCAATCTAATCCCAAAGACCATTTATCCATGACAGTGTAATGCTTGGTCTGCGTTTGACTAATCTTCTAAGTCTGAACTCTCGCAGGAGGTGAATTTTTCCAGGAAGACATCGGTGTAATCTTGAGAGATGGCAATGTCACAGACTCGACAAGGGGGCCGTGATAAAGTTGCAGCCGGTTGTGCCAAAAATGACTGAAAACCACTTTATTGTGCAGAGACAGCAACCTGCAGAGCATCGTGTTTGCACTGACGGTGCTGACCGGGAGGACAATGTCGAAGAAATCCTACACCGAGGCACAATTTACATGAGGAAAAATATTTTTCCAAGAGTGCAGTCTTGCTGGAGAGAATGTGTGACGGTAACGTTATTAGCTAAAGGTGTGTTGTTGACCAGGCACGAGTACTTGCAAAAACATGAGAGGGTAATGTCAAAAGCAATCGCACACACTGAGAAAAAACAATCCGAGGCTGTCACTCACAAAAAGAGCTACTTATGTTTCCACTTGGAAAACTGCACTACAGTATTATAGCTATAGATTTCAGCTGTTTTTGCACCTACCAATCATTCAGAGGCAAAAAAGACAGAAAATAGAGCACAACATAAAACATACAAGAAGTTTACCTGATTAGCTGGACTGACATTTGATCACACTGAAAGTCGCTGTATCTGTGTAAACGTTAACAAAGCCTACTGGGATGTAAAGTGGATAATACGAGTCCCATCAAATAAAGCCTCAGAAGGGCAGGCTTTCTGACTTCTTGTCGGGGTGCGTGTGTGGATGCGAAAGCCCTGTCCTACAAACACGTGTATGAGCTGTTGTGATTTATTCATGCACCTGACATTTGGTGGAGAGGCTGGTTGTCTTTGAACCAGAAGAATCGGGGCAGAGGTCTGCCCTCCACGTCACACTCCATCGTCAGAGACTCGGTCACATTCACTGTTTGGTTGGTGAGGCTGCGCTTATAGCGTGGTGCCTCCAGGGCTGCGATGGGAGAAAGAAGGGAGAGCAAAAGCCAGAGACAGATCAGCAAGGGAGAAGGTAAAATCAAAACTATGTCACTATATCGACACTATATCAACTCAAAGAGGGCAAATGTACAAGATGCACTCTTGTGGGTTTGAAAATAAGGGCAAAAGGAAGAAGATCCCATTAAAGCGTACATATGTCCTCCAGGCACTGACGCAAGCTTACACAGCAAACAGCACGAGCGAGGCAGGAATTTGTTTGCGCTTTTCAGCCCTGCTGCATCTCGGCTCTGTTTTCATGTCCCTACATATTGATGCTGTGCAGGCATCAAGTATTTTCTCCATTATGTGTGGATGTGGGTATCGAGCTGCGTGGGATCTTTTGAGTGTGGGTATTTTTAAGCCTCCAGCATCTCAGCGCCAGTTCCGCTGCGACCCATGTGTGTTGCCACAGCCAAGGGTTGAGTTTTTCTCTATAATTAGTGGTGCAGCCTAGTGCGCTGGAGTTAGAGTGACTCTACTTTCTGCATTCAGTGGTGTGTGTGTGTGTGTTTGTATCTCTGTGTCTGGAGCTTTAATTTTCTCTTATTGCTCACCTTTGACAGAGATGTATCTGAACAGGCACTGTTTCTCCCCACTGCGTCTGCTCTGAGCCTCACATACATAATGCCCTTCATCCTGCAGCTGTATGGAGTTAATGGTGAAGTCCAAGACCCAGCTGTTGGAGGGCTCTTGGAAGGAGAGCTCACCACGAAGAGCCTCAGCATAAAGGTGCACGCTCTTGCAGTCCAGCTCCTGGGGCTTACCCTCCTCGTCCTGCAGGGCCCGAGGGTCAAGACGGTACCAATGGAGCTGCTCATAGGTGTAATTATCAGCACTGCAAAGGAGAGACACTTTCTCCTGCTCCAGGGGATACTCAGACTGCTGGACATCTACATTGAAGCCCTCAGGAATGGCTTTAAAGGTGAGAGAAGAACAGGCAGGCTGGTATGTTACCCTTACACAGAAAGGCTTTGAATTGCACATCAATAAATATTATACTCCTTCAAAGATAAATTTATATAAAATATACACCAACAAAGAAAATATAGTCCAGCGGTATCTGGACATGCAATGCATGTAGGACGGCCTTGTTATGAGGATCCCAGCAAAAATGAAAGAGAAGTTTTGTTTTTGCTTGCTCACAGGATTAAGAAATTCTGCAGCAACATTAGGCCTTGTTACTCTCACAGGGCCTAATGGCAGGCCAACCTCAGTGTGAGTTATTTTCACAAGGACTATTTCTTTGGCATGAAAGCGTAAAGAGGCAGCAGGGTGTTGGGCACAGACTTTTAATAGTTCCAACAGAACAATCCAACAAGTTGCTTTGAGTGTTTTGATTGGAATTGGAATTTGGGCTGCTATCACAAAGGAGCTGCACTTTTCTTTTTTTTTTTGATTGCGCCCTGATGTCCCGTTCTGGCCACTGGTGCACGGATGCCAGCAATTTCACCCAGAACCTCAAATGTGCACATAGACTGCTGCATCAAATCGAACCAACTTTCACACTGAAGATCATCACTTTTAAAGCGAGCAGGGCACAAGCCCAAAGAAGGTACATTAAGCCATGTACGCAGCCAGAAACCCATCCCCCTGGCTTTTTTGTGGGGAGTGCACCCTGTATTCATCCCCCAGAGTTGGGTCAGAATTGGACAGAGAGTGCTACTGTGGCATGTGCCATCGTGGAGCTTTTTTGTTCCCACAAACAAAACTGCGGCTCAAACAAAACTGAGGCTCACTGTCCGCCCCATTTGCTCGGATTTAGCTCCCCTGCGTCTCGGTTCTGTTCCTCAAAGGGGAATTCGAGTTGAATTGTTGTCATTTTGACTTGCTGGATGAGATCCAGCACACGCTGCAAACGAGCACCGGCAAGTGGTCAGAGCGTGACTTCCAGAGCGCGATCCAAACTTAGCTGGAGTGCCGGAAGCGGCGCAGCAACCTTGATGTGCCAAATTGAAATCAGACATGCTTTTTGTTCTTTATTGGATTACTGAAACATTTGAGCACAGATCATATACTGCAGCACACATTCTGTGTAGGCTTATCATACATTGAGTAGCTTTATTATTCCTGCAGAGGATCAGAGCTGACTGAGTCCTGTGGCAGAACAGAATGACCCGTTGGCTCTTGTGCCCGGGAAATCAATTTGAAAATCCTTCCACCTTTTTTTTTGGAGATGATTAATATTTCAAATCAAATTTCCCACCACAAACTCTGCTCAGCTTTATTGTAATGGAGTGCAGCAAAACTTGGATCAATCAATGATCAACCTTTGGCTTTATAACCAACCAAGCTTCTATTTTTTTCTCCCCTTGTGAGGAAAGGGAGTTTGTTTGTTTTGCTTCTTTATGGATTGTCTTTAAACTTCAGAACAATATACTAGGCCTCGGGGGACAAGAGTGCCTAGGTTGGCTAAACATTTGACCTTGAACTTCATTGTTAGGGCTCAAGGTCAAAGTTTATCTTAATAAAAATGTAAAGAAACCATGTCGAGTAATATATCATATGAAAGGGCATGGATAGAGCTGTACAACACACTTTTTGTCTTTTCAATATGACACCCTATGATGTCACAATGACGCCATAAAGTTTCGTAAAATCGCACACTGGATGAATATGTCTTAAAAGTTTTTACAGCTTATAGAAGCCAAAAATGCTCCAATCATATAGCTAAAGACAATAAAATGCACAATTTTAGTATGTAATACTTCAAAGTCAAAGGTCAGGGTCACACAAATTAGGAAAAAAGCTTTAGCTTCCATTCAATCCTCTCCAAACTTTGAAGCAAAATATTCATCATTCTTTGTTTAAGCTCTTTAAAACTGTATTTTTTCAATAAAACATAATATGACTTCACAATGACACAAAAAGAATAATATAACATACTAAATTACCACATTAAAAGAGCTAACATGAGGAAAAAATATCAAAGTTTTAGTACAGCGCTTGGCCTTTGGGGGGAGTTCCGCTCTGAGTTCTCCTGTTTTGCATTGTGTTTGAGAGATATCTAACCACACATACTCACTGGTTACATAGAAGTAGATAAGCCGCTCATCTTTGCCCACTTTGTTTTTAGCAGAACACTTGTACATGACGGACACGCTGGCATTGCGAATCAGAAGTCTGCTCACTCTCTGCGAGGCGAGGAAAGGAGAACGAGACTTTAATTCATGTCGTGGAAACGCACTTTTTAAAAGGAAGCTGTTGTGTAAAAATCAGGTTTTCTGCTGACAGACCAACCACATGCAAACTCGCTCAGGTGTGAGTGAAAAAAATAGGGCATTTGCATGCATAAGCGTGTGTATGTATAATTTCCTCTCACGGCTGTGGTTTATAAATGTGTGCCTGGATGTGTTTATAACTGGAACTTACAGGAAGTCTGCAGAGGAAGACTGTTCCAAATATTTCTACTGTGGAAATGGCTCTTGATTGACAAATTTTGTTTTGGAGCTCAGAATTTGGGACACTTACATAAAAACATCACAGGTCACGGATAGGTCCACTTAAACAAAGGCCTTCTTATAGGTTAGCCCATTATTATATTCTGTAATCCTTTTTCCCAGAGATCACTTTATAAGAAAAGCATGTCTGTCCACAGAAAACCAGTAACAATCGCAATGAGGCGTGATGAACCTTCTCTCGTCCGTCCACAACTTCGAGAGACGACTCGATCGGCTCGATTTCATTCATCGCATTCTCCGAGTTAATGTCCTGCCAGTTCTGACAGTCTGCGATCCTGTCACTCTGACTCTTCCGGTCTCGTCGGGCCCTGGAGAGAAGCAGAGACACATTCATGACATCTCGCCTCATTGACATGTGCAACACAGAGTGGGCAGTGGGTGAGAATTAAGGAGCACGTTGAACGATATCCTGAGGTTTTATGAGAAGCCTTTTTCCACAGACTGGATAGCATTTCACATCAGCTTGAAGCCCCGAGCCAATGCAATTATGTCCTAAGTGTCCTAGCAGCTAATGGACAAAGTACGCTATCAATTATGACTATCCGCAGTGCGAACATCACAGCAAAACTAATGAGACACGAAAGGCTATTTTTATTTAGTATTTTCACCCATCTGCAACTATTCTGCATTAGCAGAAGGCCACAGGGGTCAGTTTCATTTTACTCTCTACATAATTTACTGATGGTATATGTACATACAAAAAAATAATAATATGTAAATACCAACATACAGTATTGTACTTTGTACATTGGATGCTTTTTCACTTGTTTTCAGCCCAGCCTTTGTACTTAACACATTTCAGCCAGTGGTGTTGGGGATTGTAAACACAGAAAAGTATCATCAGATTTTCATTTTGAGCCATCTGAAGAGTGTCTGATTGACAGCAGCTTCATTTTTCAGCATGAAAAGCATAGCTGTGGAACACTATCAGTCATGGATTGGCCTCCCAGAGCCTGGACAGACAAAAGACAACCAACATCCAAACAAGTGCTTTGAATGTCCTTCATGATGCATGGAGAAGTTTTCCTGAAGACTACTTAAAGAAATGTCAAGAAAGCTGCCTAACAGAGTTCAGGCTGTGTCGAAGAATAAAGGTACCATATACCAAAGGTGCCTTATATACCATATGTCTCATGTTTCAATAAATAGGTAAACCTATTTCCCTTTTTCCTAGCAGTATACAAAAAGATGAGGGGCGACTGTAGACATACAGAAATATACTAATTTATAAAACACTGTATTTCGATTTCCACAAATCATTTTACTGACAGTAAAGAGATCGCATGCAGCATTTGGACCATAGGCAGAATAATTTGCAGTAAGCCTTTTCTCTCGCTCCTAAATTACTTATCAAACTCCTCTTATTGGCATGTCTATGGCTCAGTAATTAGGATATTACGCCTCCTTTGTCTAATCCATACTGTTTAAGAAGTGATGTGCCCCCTTAAAACCACCTACTTGTGAGCCAGGGGATTATTTCCTTTTCCTAGTTCTAGTCTATATGCTAAGCTACGTTGATGAGGCTTCATATTTCGCATAGGAGTCTAACAACACTTTTAACAAGTCACTGAGCTCAGATATCGATAGCAGACCATTCCTTTTAATTAAAAACAATCTTAAAACTGTGTGAGGACCTGCTTTTTGTGTTCACTTGTTTTCTGTTGCCACATGAATGAGACAGCCCCAAATGTGCTTTTATGAGCAGATTTGTATATGCAACAAACACACACACACACACACACACACACACACACACAGAGAGATAACATCAGACAAGACATTACTCTCCTGAAAGTAATTTCTCAGGCTCTGAAGAAAAAGGCCAGCACCACCAAGATTACAAAAGCAAAAGCCTGATATTGTAAAATTACTTTCTTTCATCAAGCACACTTCATCAGGAACACGCTGTGCTGCTACACTTAACAGGAGCCTGTGACGAAGGACAGGTTTAGCTGGAAGTCCTTCGCTATATTTCGGACCATCACAACGGACAAGGAATTTCAAAGTATTCAAAGAAAATTGAAAAAAGAAAAAATACAGGCAGAATTCACTGTCCATGAAATCGCATATTAGATCCACACTGGTTAAAACAAAACACGAATTGGGCACTTTCAGCCCAAATTAAACCAAAGCTGCCACTGCTGTGAGTTTCAGACTGCCTCTTAGACCAGGATGGAAACTTTGCAGCTGCACTCACGTTGCATGCTGACACGGAAAGGTCAGAACAGCAATATCTTCCAAAATTAAGCCTGGGAGGAAGATGGTAGAGGCAGGTGGATATTAGAGAGATATTCAGTTGAAGCGCACAAAACACTGGGGCTAAAGAAATGGGAAACAAGTGAATATGATTGCCCCGAGAACTCATTATAAAATGGGTTTTACTTGAGAAGAGATGCCTGGTAATGAGCGAGTGTGTCTTTCAGTGTTTACGTACGTGTTTTAAGTATGTATTTGTATTGTGTAGCACTCTGGTTAGCTTCAACCACACCTGGGAGATTTATGTGCATTTCAGACATGTGTGTTGTGTCTGTATGTGTGTCTTTGCTTATGCAGAAAATAGTGGTGCTGTGTGAGAGCTGGACCATAGCACAGGAGAGTGACAGGCAGATTATTACTGTGTGGGGGAGGAAGCTGGCTGGACGTCGAGCAGACACTTTCCTTTAGACTCTTCTTTCCTCTCTCCTCACTTCCCCTCTACCTTCCTCTATATATTAGCTCTTTTCACCCACAGCTACCCATCCCGCCACCACCTTCTCTCTCTTTTTATCATCTCCTCCCTCTGTTGTTCACTCAGAGCCAGTGGATAATTTCACACTGACCTCTTCTTGTTATTTGGTCTCACGTAACGCTTCATGCACTGCATCCCGCTCTTCCTGCCTTTCCTGTCTTGTCTGATCAAACCTTATCTTCACACACACACACACACACACACACAGCTGCAAAACTACCAGT
Organism: Etia nguti; assembly: GCA_015106755.1. Lineage (NCBI taxonomy): Eukaryota > Metazoa > Chordata > Actinopteri > Cichliformes > Cichlidae > Etia > Etia nguti. The sequence continues at coordinate 16,108 of VUQG01000121.1, forward strand.
GCTGTATATGAATGAGTCTGGGTCTGAAGTTTTTCTTACACTCTGCTTTGGGTGCTGTTGAGGACACAGGGGCCCCAGGCCCTCCACTGCCAGCTGATGTTGGGAATGGGGACACCGTAGGCAGTGCACGTCAGCGTCTGGCTGCTGCCGCTGGGGTAAGGGCTGGATGGATCTGCCACCTCCTTTTCATGAATCTGTGGGGGGACTGAGGGAAGAAGAGAGCTAATCAATCAATTCTTCTAGCCAGTCAACTTGCAGGCACACAGGCCCATCCTAACAGCCTGTGTGATCATCGAGAAACACTCTGGACAAGATGCTATTACACCATGGTTAACACAAAGTGAGAGACAAATTGATTCTGGTTGAGAGGAATTTGAAGGTCAGTAGGACAAAAATATTACAGAACAGATAGGATTATAGGGAAGATACAAACAGTGAATATGTACTAAAACATCAACAGCTGAATCAAACACAGATCAAACTGTTGCTTTATAACATAACCCTTTCTTTATGCTAGATAGAGCGCTCTTTATAATTGAATCATGCAACTTTTTTACTCTTTTGCTCCTTTTTTTGTATGATTTTCAAATTAAATCTACAAAAATTCTACATTCCTTACTTGGGAAAGCAGTGAATCTCGATAACTTTACACTGCTGCTTTGTACTTGTTCCTAAAATATCGGGAGGGATTTTCACTGGAGGTTCACAGAGCAACACACGCGTACCGTTGACGACAAGCGTTATGTTGAGCTTCCTCTCCAGCCCAGCATCACTGTTTTTCAGGGCCACCGTGTACAGCCCGGAGTCCTCCTGACAAACATCCTTAATCTCCAAAACGTGTTTAGGGTGCATCCTCATCCTTTTCATCTTGAATTCTGGGCGCTGGTTTATCAGCTTTCCATCTTTATACCTGGAGACACACACAGAGACACAAAATGTGCTCCTACTGAGATGTTCTGCTCTTTAATTGAGCTACAAATCTCAGATTTGCGAGGCCTAATTATGCTTTTGGACATTTCCAATTACATTTAATGAGACTCCTCTTACCATTGCGTTTCGGGTGCCGGTAAGGCAGAGACATTTACTTGTAATTTGTATGACTTCTGGCCAGCAGTTATCTCCACAACCGGTCCAATTCTGTAGTCGAGGTGAATAAATGGTCTTTCTGGAATCAGAGGCATTCAGTTGTTTACATAAAAGGCTTTAAAATCTTAAGGTCAGAGTACCAAACACTCGCCTTCTCTCAGCTTAAAACGTGGCACTTAAATTTGTTATACGTGTCTCCACTGTAGTCAGCTTAGATTCAGTGAATAAATCCTCTGGTTCTGACTTTAAGTCACTATTGGAATCAAGTCACTTTTTAAGCCTGCAGCAGTAAATATTCAATTGATTTTTGGTAAAAGAAAACAGTTTTTTGTTTTTTTTAAATTATAAAGTAATTATTTTGCCTCCTCTAAAAAAAAAACATTTAATCCATAAACACTGCGCAATTCAAACTTCTAAGGTATTTTTCTAGATGTTGCTCAGGAGGTAAGGATGGTGCACTGGGTTGCACGTGTCGTAGTTTTGGAGTTAAACACAGGATTTTAGACACTGCTCAAGCAGATCTCTGGGCAGACACGAGAAGGCCTTAAACCCCTTTTCCTTATGGAAAAAATCTGAACACGAAGCTTTTCAAAAACATCAAAGAGAGAGCAAACGACACCTTTTGTGCACCTTTAGATGTCAGAGGTCGCCTTTCATGTTTTCTGTGTTTAGTTATGTTCTTTTTACTTTGGTCTGTTTCACGTCACACATAATATCACAAACCAAAATGTTTGAAAATAAAGCTTTACAGTGATAAAGACCATGTGTCCCAGAAAAATTAATGAATGTAATATGCTTCATTTAGATTTTTTAAAAAATCGATCCAATTGATACCAAATATCGATTTAATATTTTATTAAATAAATTCAACCACTCTGGTAAATGCAAGAGCAAGACGGCTGACCTCATGCACAAAAATCCTGAGACAGTGTTAGGGCCAAACTCGAGGGGACTCGACTCAACTGGCTGCCAGCTGCTTGTGTTCTGGTTATACTCCTACAGACCAGGGAGGTTGCGGAGTGCAAATGTAATAGTTAAATGCAAATTTCTGTGAAATGTGTAAATGTTTCTGTCTGTATAGACAGCAACAGATGATTTCCCACAGTTAACCACTGCATTATCAGAAGCAGATTGCCTGTAATTGCCAGCTAAGTGGCAACATTTACGGCAGTTTTTTGTGCTGGTGTTGGCATGTTTGACAATCTCATTTTGCAGCAAAAATAATAGATGAAGCGAGATAACTTCCGCTTATTGGATAAAACAAATATTATAACAGAAAGCAATATATGTTATTGGAATACACGGCATACTGCAAAAAGTTAAAAATCACAATAATATCATAGTGTGAGTGAAGTATTGTGATAATATGGTATCATGGGGTGATTCCCACCTCTGCTAAATATGTGACTTCATTAATAACTTACAAATATAAACTACAACTGTCATGAAGGTAGCATCAACACAATCTAATGGCAACTGATTGGTGTGACAGAGGAGGATGCTGAGGATAGGGTGACATGGAGGCAGATGATCGGTCAAGCTTTTCATTACAGGGATTATTGTGGAGACTGACTAAACCTGCATATAGAGCTGGATTTTTTGCTATGTTTGCTAGCATAACTGTAGATTCGGATGGTTAATGCAAACTTTAAGCAGACTGATGTATGGAAAAAAAAAAAAATCTTACCATGAACTACGACCTGAGTTTGTTGGGTATACATCCCGTCCATGCTGGTAACATTGCAGCTGTATCGGCCGGTGTCTGTGACATTGACACTGTGGATGGTCAGGGCGCTAGAAGCCGTTGTGGCTTGAGACAGAGATTCACGCAGGGTGGTAATTTGCACCAAGTCGTTCGTCTGGTGAGGAGAAACAAACTGTGAGTGTAAATTCAGGTTTGCTTCTTACTAATACAACATGCGATCCACTGCTAATACCTGCTTGCTTGGGTAAGACCACTGGATGTCCACCCCTGCGTTGAACTCCACCATCGCTGTGCAGTTCAGGGTGAGGGCCTCCCCCACTAACAGCTGTACTGGCTCCTCAGGAAACAGCTTGACATCGTAAACCTGACTTCCTGTCCGGGAAAATAAAAGGGCGAGGTAGCACCAGACAGAGGGAGGGAGACAGTGAGAAAGGTCAGAGTGACATTGTCAGCAGTTTTTCCTGAGGAAATGACTTTCCTTTGGACCTGAGAAGCCATCCCAGGCTACTCTAAAACTTTACATATGCATACATACATACACACACAATTTTATATGTGTGTGTGTGTGTTTGTTTATATATGTGAATAAAATTGAAGTGAAGCATCAATCCCGCTTTGCACACCAGACAGTGTATCTGATGTTTAGGTCATTCTCTCTGCATGGAAATGACTTTGCATGTTAAAAAAAAAAAAAAAGGGAGACTGTGATTACTGATTGTTTATACAGTCCATTAGTGTGAAGAGTGAAGACTCTCTGAGTTTCTCCTGACTGATGTGGCTATTACATTTGGCTGGGAGCGGTGAATATGAGTTTCCATTTGCCCTCTGAAGACAGGGGTGAATGAGCTCATACAACACAGCGTAGAGCATCTGGATCACCCTGAGTTCACGCGCTATGAGAGGGAACCTCAACATAAAGTCTCTCGCCTTTTCAGCTTAGTTTTTCAAAATTTAATTATGCTTTCCTTTTCCATCTGCTTCTCTTTTCTTTTTTTCTTTTAATGCTTGTGACATAATGACTCCATCCTTACATAAAAATGGAGTTGTTTTAGAGGAAATGACATAATTAAATAAAAGCCTTGAAATTGTCAGCATTAAGGCTTAATTGGCTCGCCGACTGCCATGGAAAATTATGGGGACAGGGCAGTCAGTCGAGCACCACCTTTGATTTTCTAGCTAATTTCTCTTTCAACAAGAGCAGAGTCTCAAATCTAATTCAAATATTTGTCCTGGGTCGGGAGTGTTTTTGTAACTCCATTCACCCATCCATCCAATTTTCTTCTGCTTTATCCGGGTTTGGGTCGCAGGGGCAGCAGTCTAATCAGAGATGCCAAGACCTCTTTTGCCCCAAGTCACCTTTTCCAGCTCTTCTGGGGAGGGGGAGCGGACACCAAGGTGTTCCCAAGACAGCATAGAAATAATCTTTCAGTTTGAGTCACAGCAGAGATGGTGTGAGCTCCTCATTTCTACTACTTGCATCTTATTCTTTATTTAGCATACCAACATAGTGATACACCATCAGCATCAGTGCAGACGCTTCTCCAATCTGTTTGTCAGTCTCCTGCTCCACTCTTCCCCCGCTCGTAAACAAGACCCTGAGATAACAGCACTTCTCCTGAGGCAGAAAATCATTCCCAGCACAGAATGTGCAATCCACCCTTTTCCAGCTGAGAGCCATGGCCTTGGACTTGGAGGTGCTAATTGTTATCCCTACTGCTGAAAAACTGCCCCAGTGCAAGTTTGCGATCATCCCTCAGTGAAGTCAAAAAAGCACAGACATGATCCTGAGACCACTGAACCTGACAGAAATTCAGTAACAAACAGATATGGTAACAAAGGGCAGCACTGCCACAGTCCATTACCTACCAGGAATAAGTCTGATGTCCTGCCAGCAATGTGAACCAACCATGTCAATTGTACAGGGACTGAAAAGCTCTCGAAGCACCCTACAGGACATCCCAAGGGATGTGGTTGAATGCTTTCTCCAAGTCTATAAAAAATTGACTGGTTGGGCAAACTCCCAAATACTTCTACTGGAAAAGCAAGAAAAAAGCTGGGCCATTGCTCCACAACCAGGAAGAAAACTATGTTATCCTTCCTAAATCCTAGCGCTCCCCTCTGCAGGGGCCTGGGATAAACGTTCCCAGCGAGGATAAGCAGTGTGATCCCTCCCGAAGTTGGACCACCATTCTAGTTTGCTGATCCAAAGGTACTAACTTGCACTCAGTGTTGCAGAACTGTGTCATACAGGATATTTTCACAATATCGGCCATCCGATATTATCAGTCAATATTAGCTATTTGCCGATACATTATATCAGCAAATAATTTTCATTTATTGTACAACAATGAAAATTAAAAAAGGAAAAAAGACACCGGAGAAACACCCTTCAACTATGTCACGAGTGTTGACGTTGCATAGTTTGTCCACCACAGGATTCTCTGCAACTTCCCTGTTGTTAGAGTGCCATTAACACAACAACCGGTTGATCTGAACAAGTAATCCACAACTTTGTGTGACAAAAAAACAAGATTGTTTTTAACCTGCGCTGTTATATTATCTTAGCAAGGACACGTGTTCCTGTTTCGTGTACTTGAAAGAAAAAAAATATTGGCTGATATATCAGATTTTTAAGTCAACAAATATCGGTGTCAGTCTTAGAAGTCCTATATCAGTCACGCTTGAATCCAAAACTATGAGAAACTCAGGGCGGATCTCATACACTCCAAGGGCTCTGCCTAAGTTTTTTTAAACTAGCTTAGTGTTCTCAGTTACAGTAATGACCCAGTCTTCTCCGTGTCCCAAAGCTCTGTGGTGTGTCATTAACTGTTGAAGTTAAAAGTTCAGCTAAGAGTTCAGCCACTGCATTTCTGCAGGACTTTGTGATAAATACCTAAGGATATTTTTGAAACTTTTGGAGGAAACATACTGTTTTTACCTGTAGTGTGGAACACGTAGTTGTCCGAATGGTACGGTTTGCCTCCCAGCGTAGCAGCACAAAAAAGCATCATCAGAGGCTCCTTGTCTATGATGTTTTTGGGAATGGACCAGCCTCGCTTGTTGTCCCATCTCAGCCTCTCCTTCTCCAGTGGCCAGGGATTGTACAACATCTAAATGCACAAAAATGATTGCTGCTGTTAAAATCATCAATTTAAGCACCAGCTGACAGCTTTAACTGGAGGAACAGAGTGTGAGAAATTTGTTTTGGCCGCAAACCGTTTGGAGGGTGACATTCAGATCAGGCACTGTGACCAGGCATGGCACTATTACATCCGTGGAGTGGCTCTTGATGAAAATGGTCTGCACGCTTCCGCTGTTGAGGAAGGGCTGCTCTGGGTCTGGATGCAGACAGAGACAGGGAGCTGTTATTGGTTAACCCTGATAGCAGCTGGGGTAATGGCAGCTATTACTGAGTTAACTTCATGTAGGGACAATCAGATCTCTCCCATCCTGATAATGACCCCCAAGGACACACCTCGTGTGTAGTTTATCATGATTACCAACAGCTCAGTCTGTCCCCGCCTAGCAAATAGCGTTAAGGACCGCTATTACACATCAACTGAGAGACAGACAGCCGAGGGGTTTAATCCTCCTCTAAACAATGTTACAATTTCACCTCAGGCTCTCTGGTGATGGAAAATATCTCTCCACTGCGTTTCATTCTTAACACCTCGATATTTCCCTTTTTTGTCGCTGCAGCTACCGATGCTCAGGACTTTGGGAGACATCGCAGCAATTGTGTTGCCAACTTACACTGCAGCTCTTATCACCATAAAAGCTAATATTCCCTCAGCAAGAGATTATGCTATTATAAAAACGTTTATCTCTCTCGGTTTGCTGTCAATACCGGCGATGTTTGAGCAGCAGCCAAAGATGTTATATGACATGCAAGCTTTTCTTCTTACGTCTTGTTTTGCACGATAAGCCTTCAGTTATTTCCATACTTTCTTTTTTCTGCACGACTCAAACCTATCACTTCAAGCTGCTGCGAGGGCAAACAAAGAGTCATATCAAGAGGCTTATATTACTGCCCTGCAGTGGACTGAATACACACACACAAGCAACAGAAATAATACACAGCTCCTCGCACTTTAACTTCTCCTCGATAAATCACCCGCAGGTATCAGACTGCAGTTGGTTTCGGAGGAAGAGATCTGCCACTCGAGGCGAGGAGAGGTTGCAGAGCGTCTGGGATATGAGGCTGCGCAGGTGTTTGTGTGCTTCGCATTAGTCTAAGCATGTAAAAATACAGTATATTCATGTATTCAGATCAGTGTCTGCACTCATATGCGCGTTCAGAGCATAGCGTAGAGCCCTGAAGGGGTAAAAGGCTGACATCTGCCCATCTAATTGAATCCACATGTGACCCCTTTATCCTTCAACACACTGGGTCTAATTTATGGCTGCAATTCCATCTGCTTATGATCAGCCCCCTGGATAGATCTGTGGAAACTGTTTTGGCACCTTGTCAGAGGGGATAAACAGGCGTTTCACATGAGTGGACTGGTCAGCAGGATTCCCCGCCATGACAATCATCTGTCTCTCCATGTGCCTCCTCTCCCTCAGCACACGGAGCGAGGAAAAGTAAAGAGACAACCCTTAGGGACAAGTTCTGAGTTCTAAAGTTCAAACTACAAGCTAGTCTGAAACTTGTATATGACAAAAAAATATTGATAGCGAAACACATTTCATTGGTATTCTTTTATATGTTATTCATTTCGATATTAAGAAAAACAAATAGCACATTAGTGCTTTAATTAGGGAAGCGAATCAGCTTCTCATTCCTGTCTTTATCAAAAGCTTTGCATCTCTAATTTCCGAATCCTGCCAACTTCCAGGGTGTGACCGAGGCAAACTCAACAACTTCCACTTCTAATAACAGAGCGTCTCCTTTGATACCAAAGTAATATTCAAAACAGGAGATCTGCTTCAACAGGATGGCTACCAAGGAAAACAGAAATAAGGACTAAAGGTTCTACAAAGCCAAGCCAAAGAGCTGTGGACCAGATCAAGCAAGGGGATGAAATTTGCTCTTTTACAAAAACAAGTTCAGGAGTAAAATGAACCCACAAACATCCAGACTCAACATAAAAGGACATATAAACAGATGTTTTGTCAAAACTGATTTCACAAATGTTATTTGTTGTTTTGGACCACACTCTGGCAATTACCTTTAAATGAAATGAGAAAAAGATTGAAACAGTCCTTTATAATTATTTTATACTGAGCCTGTGAGGTAAACAAGTCATTTAAATGTTTTTAATTTAATTTTCAAGTGTCAGAGTTAGTGCATTTGCAGGATTGTGTGACTCACCCATGACAAAGACATAAGTGCTGATGGCAGTGGTGCCATCAATGGTGGCCTTGGCATCCTTATATGAGCAGCGGTAGTACCCTGTGTCTTTGGCCTGTGCCCCATTCAGGACAAGCGTCTTGCAGTATGGCAACTCCGACTTCCCCGGACACTCGCTGACTAAGGCCACCCTTTGCCCGGGGGCTGAGGTGGTCTGCAGCTGGGAGTGACGCTGGGTTAGGTCTCGTCCAACTAGAGTCTGATCAGGCCAGGCCCAGGCCAGAGTATTAGATCCCCTGAAGAGATGTGAAAAGTCAAAGGACATGGAACAGATTTGATCTTAGTGCTTAAAATGAAAAGTTGGATTATTGGAATTAACACTCAGACTGTCACATTACTTGTGGTGTACCACAAGGTACACTTTTAGGTCTTATAATATTTTCTTTTTTTTGTACATGATTCCATTTTACCAAAGTATCCAATATCATAAAGTCTCTTCATTGCCAAGCAGACATTATGCAGATATGCATTAGCTGACATCTACCTGTTCTTAGATTGCTTTATATTAGTGATGTTAATTGTTCGATTGCATAAAACTTTCTTTTTGCTTATCAGTCAAAATACTCTATGCTAAATAAAGATATTATTATTAAATTGTTGTTACATGTTAAGTATAAAAACGACAGTGTTTGTGTGACTGTAAGTGTGCACGTGTAGTGCTGTAAATTTCCCTGAGCATCTGCACATCCTTGTTTGCTTTGAGCTTTGTCACATAAATTCAGTTATGTTAACCCAGAGGCATTACGGTTGCAACCATAATGGCCGCCTGAAAACCGATAGCCATGCTTTCATCACCTTGCTCCACTAAACAGTAATGTCAGAAATTTGCACACGGTGCCAAAATGTGATGGCTGGAAATGACAAACATGACAGATGATAATTTAAGTATTTAGTGGTTTATTTTATAGCCCCAGTGAATAATTCTAGAAATTACTAAAATTAAACAGATTTTCCCTTATGGGAGATTCTTGGTGGTGTGGTCACTGGAGGGTTTTTTTGTTTTTTGTTTTTTTTTTAACATGAAAACATTTATTTGAGAAATACTCTGGGAAAGACCAAAAATAATATCAGCTTTAGCAAAGACAGGATTTTTTCTTCTTTCTTTTTGTTCACCACCAAAATAAAACAGTTAAAGGAGGGACTGCTTGCAGCAGCAGACAGCACAGCTGAGATTTTATAGGGATATAGGATCATTATCAGGAGTGGATTTATATATGACACAGGCTCAGTTTAAATCGAGTCTGGCTTTGCTTTAGAACAAAAAAATCTCTGTTTCTTATAAGACATGGCCCATTGTTTGTGTGGTTTAGAACAAGCAGAGTAAAACAAGTGCAGATTTTTCTTATTTAAACTGAGTATGTGACTTGACACAGTTTGCATCACAAATGTAAGACATTTAAATGCTATGACAACTACTAACAATGCATGAGTGTCCAGATCCTTTGTTCACGAAAGATGCAATAAAACTGGTAACTTTATCTGAGAAATAAACTGTAGCAGAGTCAAAATGTATTTCTCTCATTTGTCGATTGCAAGTAACACATTTTTTTAATTTATCAATGATGATTTTTTTTTTAATTTCCTGAAAAAACACACAGTTACTCATGCACAAGTGCATGTAGTCAGTCCAAAACAATAAGAGCAGACGCACATACCTGCATGTAAGAGTGAGTGTTGTGTGGGCTGGAATCACTAGTTCGTCTTTGGGGCTGTCGAGGACGGGTGGAGTCATAGAATAGCCTATCACCAGACCTGCGGGAATGAAAGAGCCAACTGCATTAGAATCATGTTACACAGGTCAGTCAAGACCTAGTGTTTTTGACAGAGCTGCTGGTAAGCTGTCAAATCTCTGAAACATATCGGGAATTTGAAATCTGACACAGCGGTTATTACATTTGCAAGCTGTAAGGCAATCTGTGGCTAAAGGAACCGGTCCCTGATGCTGAAAAACACCCAGACAGAGAAATCATGGTTCGCTCATGAGACAATGCTGATTTGATCTCTTTACCTCCGCCTCTGAAACAGCCACACAAACCACTTGCCCTTGATTTATTACAAATGCATTCACTTCACTCACCAGTGCTTGGTTAATATAGCTGGCCTAGAATGTCATTACCATAGTAGAGTCCCCTCAGGGTGCTATTAGCGCTTAGTCAGACTCTGCACCTACAGTCGATCATATATAAAAGTGTCACCATGACTTATGCCCCACCTGGATATCATTAGAGATGAAAACACACACCGTGCAATAGCAGGGACTGAGTGGCTGTGTGGTAGTGGAGAGGCTTTCTGAGCATTTACAAAACAAATCATGACCATTTTCCCACATCAGACTGAATAAATAAATACATAGTGCGCTTCAAGGCACTTTGTTACAAAGCGATGCACAAACATCAAAACAAACTGGGAAAATATGCATTGATAAGCATCATAAACAATAGACAACAATATAGAAACCCCTACGCTCCATATGTAAAATGTAAATCAAAACAATGCAATGATTCTAATTCTCAAAAATTTCCTGTGCACAAGAGACAAGGCTGAAAATCAGTATTGAAAGCTAAGATCTTCAGACCATCAGGTGCCACTGCCTTGAAAACAGACATGACTCTCTCATGGAATTCACTGCATAGGCTGAGGAACACTTCCAGAAACAGCTATCTGTGAAAACAGTTGAACGTGCCATCCATAAAAGTAGGTAAAAGCTCCACCATCCAAAGAAAAAGCCATATGTGAACACAATCCTGAAACACTGTCATCTTCTGTGGGCTAAAGCTCATTTAAAATGGACTGAGGACACTTTAAATTAGCTTGTGGAAAACTGATTTGTATTCAGACAAATTTAAATGTGGAATTCTTTTTGGAAAACATGGACATGGCATCTATGATGGTATGAGGGTGCACTAGTGCCAATGTATCTTACACATCTGGAAAGGGACCATCAACTCTGAAAAGTAATACACATTTTAGAGCAACATGTGCTCCTCTCCATTGTGTCGTTTTTAGGAAAGGCCTTGCATGAAACAATACTTAACTGCATATTGCAGCTATTACAACAACTTGGCTTTGTAGTAGAAGAGTCCAAGTTCTGAACCGATCTGCTCGCAGGCCAGATCTTTTACCAACTGCAGACATTTTGTCCCATTATGAAACACTGAAGACCCAGGACCGTTGAGCAGCTAGAATCTTATATTATCCCCAACTGGATTTGTAGGTTTGCTCACTTCCAAAGAAATGAACTATCTCCAGTTTTTATGGTAGTTTCATTTTAATGAAGAGAGACAGGATATCATCCAAAAATCCAGAAAAACAGGTTACATAAAAGGTAGAAAGTGATTTGCAAGGCATTGAGTGAAATCGGTATATGATCTTCAAGCAAAACATGAAGTGGTACTTGGTGAAGAAACTTCTGTTGGCAAGCACAGCGGTAAGGTGCTTCTTCTAGATGGTCACCAGGTTTGCAAACATCTCAGGAGGGATTTGGGGCCACTTCCTTCATCCAAGACCGAGAAGGGAGAACTACAAAATTTTAGTCCATTACGGCATAGTATGTTACCAATGGTGTCCTTGGCTACCGTCGTCCAAACTGCCCTCAGATCATTAACTAGTTCCTCCCATATAGTTTTGGACTGATCCACCACCTTTCTCATGATCATCTTCACACCATGAGGCACTGTCACCTTCTCACCAAGCTTATTGCTGATGGTCTTGTAGTCCATTCCAGCCTTGTGCAGGTCTACAGTTTATCCCTGACGTCCTTTGACAGCTCTTTTGGTCTCACCCTTGGTGGTGGAGAGGTTGGAATGGAAGAAATTGATTCTGTGGACAGGTGTGCTTTATATAAATGATGAGTTGCGATCAGGAGTATTTGTAATTGATTGATTCATTGACTGGTTTTAATCTGCGTGTCACATGGGCACACAGACAATCTGTGGGAGCCAGAGTTTTGGCTGGGTTGTAGGGGGTAAAATGCTTAATTCACTCAATAACATGCAAATCAATTTACAATTTTCATGTATGTTTTTTTCTGAATTTTTAAGTTGATATTCTGTCTTTCTTTCCATTAAAATGAAACTGCCATAAAAATTAGAGACTGATCTTTTTTTTTTGGATGTGAACAAAGTTACAAATTCAGCAGGACAAATGCACAAATAGAGTTATACAAGCAGCTGAAAGGCTATACAAATACCTTTCAAATACCTTTCGTATATTGGATCAATATACTTTTTTTTTTTATAAGCACACAAATCTATCTGGGGTCAAAACATTTGTCCAAGGGAGCAGCACATACGCATTTTCACACATCTTCTAGATCTAGGCAACAGCCGCTAAAGTGCCCAACGATGGTTTCACAACATGACCTGCTGCCAATCAAAACTCAGAGATCTGTACAGCTGCGAATCTTGCCACCAACCTCGTTCGTCCTACATGTCCCGCCGCCCAGGGAGCACCACAGAGCTGATTATTCATATGTAAATTTTTATGTTTACAATATAAGCCCAGCTTCCTTTCAAAACTGCAAAGATTTGAAAACTTCAAACGATAATTTCTTAAAGAAATGATGTGCGATTTTGAAAAATATGCTGATTTGCTTTCTTGCTGTGACTTAGATAAGAAAATCAACGCCAGTCTCACATCTACATACAGCTGCAACCAACAGGTGGTTAGCTGAGCTTATCACAAAGGCGAAAACTGTGGCAGCCCAGCGAGCTGCAAATGCATAAAATACAACCAAGCTCAGAAACAAAGCGGACTAACGGAAGAAATCTGGAATAATAGCTGAAACATCTGAGGCCTGACTAACAAGCAGAAGTATGCAGTAACTTCCTGAGTCACAAAGCAGGGTAAAAATAGGCAAAAATTACAATAAAACAATGCCCCAGATGTGTCCAGGTTTTTAATATAGCCTGTGTTATTTGCAGTGTTTCTATTTTTGGTTATGTTTTTTATATTTGCAGTGAGCTGCTTTATACGTGTAGGTGGTGGATTACCCAAAGCCAAGCTAGCTGTTTCCCACCGGTTTCCAGTCTTCATGCTAATTTTAGATAAACGGTTAGCTCAGCTGGCAGCAGTTATCTGGAGTTTTTCCAAGAAAGCAAAGAAACACCTCCCCTAAAAATTTCAAAGTTGTATTATGTTATTATTCCACTGAATAAAAGAGAAAAAGCTAAAATAATCACCTTTAACTTATCCTGATTTATTGCTGCAGGAGATAACAACTGTTAACAGTAAAACTATCACCGATATCCACTCACAGATGTTAAAACTGACATTAGTGAATTATTCAGAGCTAATATTGGCATTCTCAACAAAAACAAACATGCTGAAGGCTGCAGTGGGAGTCGGTGGCAGTCCATAAATCATTCCCAGTTTGGTGCCCAGCAGGATCTTCCTTCCTTCCTTTTTTCCGAGATCTCTACTATGCCTCGGAGGAATAGCAGAGACTCCCCAAACATATTGTCTCTGCTGTCATGTGAACGTGCCACCAGATTCAGTCACATCACCAACCTTGAGATCCTGCAAAGCCAAACAGCGGGCTGTGAAACTGCATACACAGAGGCTAACATCAGGCCCCCCAAAGAACTACAGACAAGGGGAAAGTGAGAAAGGAAATTCCTGTCAGGACAAGTCCAAATTTCTATTTTAAGATGCGTGGATTTCCTTCCCACAGGCACCGGGGGGAAAAAAGATCATCTCCAGGATTCTTTGCTCATTCTTTAAGGACGCCAGATAGCTTCAGCAAAGCTCTGGAGCACCCACACCTTCCCATTCACAGACCTGGATGCGGAGTGTAAAGGGAGACCTGCAATATTTCATCAAGTTTGTTAATTATTACTTTAAAATGACTGAAAAAAAAATGAGGTAGCTTTAGAAGAGAAATAAACTTTTCTGAACATGGCCTCTCATGCCTCTGTGAGTAATGACTGTTCTAAAAATTAAAGGTAGAGGTAGTGTGATGTCCAGAAGCGGATCTGTGTGGATGACTGGAGCACAAAATGTCACACTTGGACAATGAAGACTACTGTTTACATCCCTATAAGCACCACTAGTGTTTGCTTTTTTTAATCTTTACTTTACTTGGGTGCATAAACTTTTTTTTTAAACTTAACTAAGCAGAGCCACCACAGAAATAATATTAAAGAGGTGGCGGTGAACAGCGCACACTCTGCTACCCACACATCTGACTTTATTCATTTGTTTTGTAATTATTCCCCACAAACTTTAACCATCTTCATTACAGCAATCTGTACAATACTGTTGGACTAAAACGACATCGATCTCTCACTCTAAGATACAGTTGACTGACAAAGGATATATAATATGTAAGAATCCTGTGCACAGGCTGACATATGGTGACAGCTGTTAGACATGCAGACTGAGTGATGAACTGTGTCCTAAATCCCCTTTGTAGATGAGTCTCAGTGATGGATGCTTCCCTGAGAAAAATCTGTTGGGAGATCACACACTGGCAAGTCACACGCAGATTGTACATCACTTTTGAAATGTCATTAATGACTGGCATGCCTGAGAGATAAAATGCCAAGCTGTTGGAGGTGTAGTTTGTGGAAGGAGAGGAGGCTACAACACAAACATTTACCATTACAGTGAACACCTCAGCTGTGGATTTAAAAAAAAAAAAGCTACAGCGTGCAGTAGGTGTGTGTGTCTGTCATAGGAAAGGGAAAAGCAGCATCACACCCACACGGAGTCGAGCTAAAAGCTCCCAGAAATCACAGATCATTCAAACCGACAGAATTAATGTCATATACGCCGATGTCTGCTGAGCTCAGCACCTCTGTGCTCTATCTGAAGCGGCAGAAAATAACGTGCACCAACTCGATAATTTGGATTTCTTGTGTATCACTCGTCATCCTAAGTGGCTTTCCCGCATCTGCTGAAGGAGTCAGAACTTATTTTGTGCTTGGTTACGCATGACTGCAGGTCGAAGCACCACCGACTTCTCTGCTGTTTGGACACCTCAGATTGATGAGTGGTGGGAGGGAGTATATACTGTAGGTGACTCTCATCCATGTTAGTGCAGAGGCTGCTGTTTCTTTCACCCCGTGTTTCACAGCAATGGCAGATTTTTGTGCCAGATGTCAACATCTTCCATATGGATGTGCTGCAAAATGTGTACACTCCCTTTCCAAACCACGAAACCCCAGATATGGAGACCTGTCACTCCATCAACTGCATAATATAGGGTTTCAGCACATATATATAATCCAATTAGTGTTTGTTTGCGCTCTGTCAAATACAATTAAAAACACACGAGGCGAATGCCAAAGTAAACCGAACACATCGGTTCCTGGAGGTTCGGGGCTGATACCGTATCTTGTCATGATAATAAACATGTTTTGAGCTTGCTTGCTGCTTTTCATGGCAGACTGTAATGACAATCACTCAGTCAGCTCATTTATCTGGGTATGCCTTAAACTGTGAAGAACAGAAAGGTTAACGGTTACAGTGTATGTTCCTGAACAAGAGCTTCAGCTGGAGGACAGTAGGTGGGTGGACAGTGAGTAATCTGAGCTGCAGTTGTGAACTCTGGCTTAAGGTGACTGCGTTATCCTTCAGTACACAAGGCTTCAAGCTTCCAAAAGAAAAATGAGTGTCTCAGTTATGTCTAGTTTGTCTTTAATTTGCCTTTATTTAACTGGTTTTAGCGCCTGAGCGACAGTTTAAATTAGTTTGCATTTCTGCCCATTTCTTTTTTAATTCAAGACTTATGTTTAATGCATTTTGCTGACATTAAATGCAGCCACTGATTTCTGTTCATTTGTGTGAGACACACATACTTTTAATGTCCTGTGTCATTGCATTATAATACAGCAGTGTACAGTCAGTGTAACTGACAAAAAAACAGTCATGCAAATATGGTGTTCAGGTTACAGATCAGCTAACTCATTTCCAAATTTAACATGAAGTCACATTAGCTGATGAACACCTGGAACTTCATAAAGTCCAACTACTTGTACACATGTTCAACTGCTAATTAATGCAATTATCAAATTAGCCAATCAGTTGGCAGCAACTAAATACATTTATGCATTCAGACATGGTCTAGATGACCTGATTAACTTCAAACTGAGCATCAGAATGGGGAAAAAAGGTGATTTAAGTGAGACGTGGGGCTGGTCTGAGTATTTAAGAAACTAATGATCTACTGGGATTTTCCCAACAACCATTCCTGAGGGTTTAGAGAGTCAGAAACAAAAGAAAATATCCACAGAGAGGCAGTTTTCTGTGTAAAAATTCCTTGTTGATATCAGAGGTCAAAGGAGAATGACCAGACTGCTTCAAGCTGATAGGATGGCAACATGAACTCATTACAGCCAAAGTATGCAGAATAGCATCTCTGAATGCACAGCACGTCATACCTCAAAGCAGATGGTCTAGAAGACCACACCATCCGCCCACTCCTGTCAACTAAGAATAAGAAGTTGAGGCTACTATTCACACAGCCTCACCAAAATTGGACAGTAGAAGATTTGACAAACATTGTCTGGTCTGATTTTTGCTACAACATTCACATGGCAGGGTTAGAACTTGGCATAAACAACATGAAAGCGTGGATCCAACCTGCCTTGACAGTGAGTTCACTGTACTCGACTGGCCTCCACAGTCACCAGATCTCAATCCAACAGACCACCTTTGGGATGTGTTGGAGCAGAAGATTCACTTCATGGATGTGGAGCTGACAAATCTGCAGCAACTGTGTGATGCTTTCAAAAATCTCAGAGGAATGTTTCCAGCACCTTGTTGAATCTGTGCAACAAAGAATTCAGGGAAAAAGCAGGACCAACCCCAGCACTAGCACGTCGTAACTGATGAAGTGGCCAGTGTGTGTACATTTTAAATGTAAAACACAATAACACACATGTTAACACTCTTTTTTTAACTGCTACAGAAACTGGAGATTGAACCGCTGACCTTCCAATTAGTGAACAATGTGCACTCCCTCCCAAACCACAGCCGCCCACACAGGCATACAAAATTAAATACAGACATATAGAGAATGGTTAACAGCGATGTACAGTTAAGTAGGTTTGCTGGAAAATGTGTTGGGTCATGCCAAATCATTGGTATAAATCATTTTTGCAGATGATTGTATGTCGAAACCCTATTCGGAATGACTCCTTGGCCTGAAACAGCAAAATGAGTGGTGATTGGCCCATTTACAAGCACCTTACAAATGTGAACACGGACAGAGAGCCAGAAAAATATTTCGAGCCTGGTTCCCCTCTTTCCCATGCATTCCAGCTGGTGGTGCAGAGATAAGCAGCAGCTTCGGGAGATTAGCCTCGACCAACAAATATCACAGTAATTTCATGCTGGATTCTGTTATCTAATGATTACACATGATATAAACACATAACATTAGATTTATAAATTACTTCAGGCACTTAAAAATTGTGTTTACATGCTCTCATAGAGACGGGCTAATTCCGAGTCTCCTTTATGTCTGAAGCAGCTGAAGTGACAGCGACTCAATGACTTTAGAAACCTTGTGATTCGGCTCACCAACTTCTCGGTATCTGACACTCTGATCACCAGGGCTTGTCAAAAATAATTAAATTCTGTCTTCAAGAATTGCAGAACAGAGCTTTGTAACAGAGAAGCAGCTCACTCAACATGTCCTTGTAAAGAAACCTGACATTTCTTTTGAGAAAATAGAATTTCTCTCTTGTTTTGTGAAAACCCATTCTTAGTAATGGGAGTAATGTGTGTACCCTGCACCAGGTCACACATGGTTCTGCCAAGCAAACAAGATGGACTTAGAAAAAACAACATTAGTTTAAAACATTTGTAAAGGAGAAGAAATGATATCTGCTCTGGTAGGTAAAAGATCATTAAAAAACCGAAAACAGTTCCATCCATGTTTGAGATCAGCCATATAAAGGGATATGGTTACACCGGCTGGATGACTTCCCAAAGCTGGCCCCTCTGATTTTCTACAAGATGGAAGTCCCAGATGTATATATGTGAGCCGAGTGCCAGAAGTCAAACACTTTCAAGGACAACTGTGTCTGTTTACTCCACGAGTGCCATCGGGCCTCGCTTTGATGTGCCAGCCTCCTAACTGGTTGACAGAGAGAAAAGACGTGCAACTGGTTTCCTGTCAAATCAAATCTGTAAACAGCATTTTATTTATTCTAAAGACTCAGAATGCTGAACGGGGCAGAAAACATCTGCATCCCAGTGTTTCGCAGAAATTTCCAGCTATTCCTTTGTATACAAAGAAAAATGATGTTAATAATGCTGGAAAAGTTTAATTTAATTTATTCGGGACGCTTGCAGAGGCATAGCAAAGCTTATTAGACTTGGTTTACATTAGAACAGCAAAATCATATGCATGCTTGAATGCACAGTATGCTAGAGCCAGCCAGGGTCCAATCGTTCCCTGCCCTCGCATTTCCTGCCTGATTTTCACCCATATCATTCAAGTCAATGTAATCTTATTTGCATTATGCCAAATCACAACAGATGTCATTTCAGGGGGCACTTGACATAATAAGGTCAAGCTCTCTCACAATATTTCAGAGAGAAGCCTACTGCACAGCTTCCTCTGATTATTGCAACAAGGGGGGGAGAAAAACTCCCTTTTATCAAGAGGAAACCTGTGCGCACAGCAGAAATCCATAAATCAAACAAACGTGTGTCTGAAATCTCTTGTTCCCATTTGTGTTTCCCTTACTGATGGCTGGGAGCTGAACAGAAGCACTACATCAGTGTGGTTTCTCTTTCTCGTGCAGTAAACAAGAAGAATTTCCACATAATCGGAGTTCCAGGGGCAACATCACATCCAAATGTACTACGTTTGCAAGATGAACTGCAGAACTGCTGAAGTTAGTGGGACTACGCTGATTCATACACACTGGATCTTTAACCCATTTAAAAACCTCTTGATATGTGCACTCACATTTTATTTGCTGACCTCTCATCACAGCTCACATTAGGAGTTTTTGTCACATTTACGCAATACTGAATGCGGGCTTCCTATAGCCTGCGAAGGACACCTGCTGACTAGATAAATCACACACACAGAGTGCCATAGGGCACTTTAAGCCAGTTAAAACGTAAAGCTTCTCTGAGAAGCAGGCGGATGCAAGGCAGGCGGGATTCGTGGGCATTAAAGGCGAGCGTGAAGACGAACCCTCCTCTCTTTCGCTCTCTCTCCTCGGGAGCGACACGGGGCGTTCATGTGAAAAGCAGAGCGGTGTTTTTCACTGCGAGCAAATTTCCTGTTTTCTTTATCATATTCACGCGTCTCCCGCTTCCCGTTTTCATGGACACTGAAGATGATTTTGCCGTCAGCGTTTTCCTCTCCCCTCTGTAGTTTTGTCTCTGATCAGTCACATGACAGGAACAGGAAAAGAGGAACCATTTGCAAACAAATAACTTGTCAGAGTCTTAGTTTTAGCGCAGAGGAGGGACTCGAGGGAATTTAAAAATAAAGGCTTTCACAGATGTAATAATTATGGTAAGGCGTGTGCGGAGTCGCTGTGTGGTTATATATCATGTGCATGAGCAAAGATACTGGGAAGGCAATGGAAATTCCGTTTAGATTCAATTACAGTAATTTTAAAAAAAAAGAAAGTGAGACACACATGAATGATAAGAATGTAAAAAATGTTCAAACTTTTTTTGGTGGCAAAGGTTAAAATTAAGAGCAGCTTGAGGATGCAGCTACACGGTTACTGTGTTACTGGCTGAGGTCCAAGGCTAGAAGGCTCTGAAATAGCACCATATATCTGCCGAAGGATGGGAGGCCAAGCAGGCCACGGAGCAGACCTGCTCTTTGGATGTGAAGTCAGTCAGCCACGGGCTCTGACACGCTTTCCCCCTCTCGCTCTCTCTCCCAGCTTCCTCTGTCATCTGCACACAAGGCCGGGCCAAATCCAGGCGACGGGCTGACTGGCAGCCCGGCTTTGATTTCATTGTTACTACATAGGTGGATGACAATCACCGCATCCCTGTCCCATCCACTGCTGGGGGAGAAAAGGCCTTTCCAACATCCTGCCAGAGGAGGGCTGCAAACATAAGGATGCCACGGCAAGCCATCTGGGCCAGCTTCCTATGTTTAAAACCTCTGACCCTGACTAAACCTTCCTGTACCTGCCACACAGGCACACCGGACAGCTCAACTCTTCCTTTGTGGCAGTGCCTCTTTTTTTTTTTCTTTTTGGATTGTCATCATTTTTATAACTGAGATATTGCTTCCTCTACTGAGAAGGGAAGCAAGTACATTCTGGTAAATGCTTTGCCCCTGTTTCTGGCAATGATGATTTTGTTTGGAAGAGTTCTTTTTACAACTAGCTGTACAAAAAAAAAAAAAGAATGCCAACATTAGTGCCAAAGATTAGCACAATCCAGCCCAGCTGTGACAGTTTGCATGCTCATAAAAGTCATGCTGTGCCTCTTTAGAAGCCAAACGTTAAGGAGCTCCGTTGCTGTGCTCGTTACCTGATTCGTGCAGACTCGGGCCATAAACAAGTCTCTGCTGCTGTCGTGTCAGATCCCCCGGTGAACTAAATCACCGCGGCAGCTTAAGATGCCGGAGAAAACAAGGGCAAAGTAGGGAGTACTGGGTCAGCAATTATGGTGCTGAGTGCCTAAAGGGAGGGAAGCTGGCAATTTCCTCAGGCTTTGCCAATAGACCCTTTCCCATGAACCTCAAGTGACCTCCAATGCACGGCAAATACTGTGAGTGACCAATAATATGCTACACGGACGAGTCAAAACCCTAAACCCGCACAGCTGCCCGAGCCTGAGCAGCAGTTTGAAAGTAATAGCGATGGCGACTCTAGTTAGAATTACGAGGGCTCCAAATTATGTTTGTTTCTAAGCAACAGAGGCACTTTGGAGTGCTGTAATATAACTGCGTTACAGCCACTGTGTCCGAGGAGCCGGTCTCCGCCTTTAGAGTTATCGGACCACGGATGCCACAAAGGAAGAATTTTCCTCCTGTGCCTCACAACATAACTTACAATAAATGTCGTCACTGCCTCGTATGGCTGTTGGATCCCATGCAATCACTTTTGCATTAGCGTGTCATGACAATTCATGAAGTCAACACATTTGTAGCTGTGAATTGAAAACCCCTGATTATTCTGGACTCTCTAATTTGATCATCAACTTGTCGCCCCGTAGAATGACACCCAGCTGACTCAACAGATTGTGCACAACTCCTCACAATTGCTTTTCTTTTTAATGTCGATTAACAACGGCAGTGACACAGCACTCACTTGTGCAGTTGTATAAGCTCTTCACCCTCCATGGGTGGCTCCGTACACCCAGAGACTCACAGTTCAAGTATTCAGCCATCAAAGCGTCGCTAAAATGCTGTCCTTGTGATGGACTGCAACATGAAACTCAGGCCTGGGTGAACATGAGAGACAGGAAGAAAATCAATAGGTGAAACTCCTCTGCACAGTAATTATTCGAAGTGTGGGAGAGATTTTTTTAAAGAGTGCAAAGAAAATAGAGCCCACTGAAACATTTCATTTGCACAGCAGGGAAACTGAAATGACCACGGAGGTATGGTTCTGAAAAATCCCTTCAGGGTCATTTGTATAACTCCCCTTTTTTTCATATGACAAGTCTATTGATTTTGAAAAGGTGCTACAATAAGGGCTGAATAACTAAGAATAACCATTATTTTCTTGTGGTGGGTCAATGGAACCAATCATACAACAAGAGAAATGAGACAAAGGCTGACTTTTCTCTTTTTTCATTGTAACACACAACTATCTGTCAGTTTATCCATCACCAGCTGAGTGCAACATGATGAAAGAACTCAGTTAATTTTCTATTTGAACTGTTATGACATCACCTGTGGCTTTGTAGCAATTATTTAGCTACGCACAACAAGCTATTTTAAGGCAATCTGTGAACCCATCAGCTAGCTGACTCTGGGAGCAACAACCAATATTTTTGGGCTTCCGATGTATCAGGATGTCCGGACGGTGGACACCGGATGGCCGATTCATATTCCTGTTCCATCTGTCGATTACATGTGACGATTACAGCTATATGCAGAAACGACAAGTACTTTAAAACCAGAGAAAGCTTCTGGTACCAAAAATCTCATCCCTTGCCTAGAGGCTGCAGACTGTGAATGCTGTAGACTGCTCCTTAGATTGTCTGTGTGGGTCTATTTGTATGTATTTGGGTTTCTTGTAATATGTTTGAATATGTTAATAAGCTTTTTCATGTTTTTTTTATGCCTGTGACGCTCTTTGAACCTCCACTTAACTGAACTGAATTGAACTAATTTGGGAATTTGAAAGTTGGAATGGCAAAGGCTTTTCCCATCTTGTAAATGGATTGACATTTAGGTATTTTATGGTGTTATTAACCACTTCATATAGTGCTTTATACATCGTATGAAGCATGCTATTAAACATACACACTGATATACGCTTTGGGGCATTTTTGGGTTCAATATTTTGCCCAAAGACACTCACAGTGTAGGGGTGCTGCGGGTGCTGCAGCCCCCCTGTTGCAAAAGGCAGACATCACAACAGTCCCTCCCAAATGCAAAAAAAAATACGTGTTGAAACACTTAAAACGCCTTCCTATGGTTATTTTTCTCAGACTATCTGTGTAAATTTGGCTTTTAGGCCAACCAAGTGAAATACTATCCATATTTGGATAGGTTCTAGTCAGCTGTGCGCAGGTTTCATTGTATATCTTGACTGCTGTGGAAGGTTGGCATTCTTTTTAATGATTTTATAATTAATTTGCTCACCTGTGCGTCTGCCCGACATGAGCGCACTGTGAGGTTTAATTACTGTTGCATCTGTTAAGTATTGTGTGTAAGCTGGTATACTTTTCTCAGCTGGACCAGTTCAGTTCAGTTTTGGCTGTTTACGCTTGTCTGCTGTGTGCAGCAGAGTCTGGTGAGTAATATTAGAATGTGACAAGACAAATAGAATAGTATATATTTTATACCTTAGACCCTAGTACCCCGTCGCCTGCCTGAACACTTTAGCACCCCCAACTTCAAGGCCCTTCCCACGGCTGATTTAGACTTGTGCGGTGAATCTTTGTACAGCCTACGACATAACCTACGTAAATGGCCAACGCCGTTGCCAGCACTCATCCTTGTGCGTGTGTGATGTGTTAATTTCCTTGTGATTGTATTCCGGTGTTTTATATGCCAGCCACAATAGAAACAAATAAAATGCTGGGATGTTTTATTCCTCCTGGGTCCCCACTCTTTGTTGTGGTTAGTTTTGGTTTTTGATGGGTTTTTAAAATTGTTTTTCTTTTATTTTTTTTGGAGGCAAACATATTTGTCTCTCAACTTTTTTCCACTTCCTTGTCATTTTCCTCACGTCCGTTCCAATTTTTGATTTCCGTTTCTGCAATCTCCCTCCAGGAATTTGATGAAATATGTGAGTCTTTATGTTAAGGCAGCGATTATGACTCTCTAACTGATAAATCAGTTACTTTTCCATTAAGCTGGACATCAGGTTGTGGCATAAGTTGTGCTGTAGGGTTTCAGAGGGGTCTACGATTATGACCCAGCTATGGTGTAAATTTAAAATTGAGGTATAAATCCCCCATTAATCCCCCGTCACACTGGAGGACAGGGGATAGAGCAATCAAACTACTTCATGAGCCACGTGGGAGTGGGCTATTCATTTTCCCAAGGTGGCCTCATGAGAAACTGATAGTGTTGTGGACGGCCGCGCCAATAAACTTATAAAGAGATAAAATTAACACTGAGCTAAGCTGAGTTCAGTTTATTGGTGCAGCCCTCCACACCAGTCCCAGTTTTTCATGTGGGCC
>VUQG01000122.1:0-38898 GCA_015106755.1 Etia nguti
ATTTTTTTATTTTGAAAGCACTGTAATTCCCTGTAGAGCTGAAGTGTAATGCGTGTAGGGGTTTCATTCTGTAACTACTGTCATAGTACACCAGACTAATATGTACATAATGTATAAGTGGTAATAGTGATGCATTTATTGTAAATATACAAGTTTGTCTTTTTTTTCCTTCCTCCCCTTGATGCAGTGCTGAAACACTTTTGTGCAGGATCTCACGTCAGCTGAATCGTGCAATAAAAAGTGGTCGAACATGTATCCACCGTCTGCTCTTTTTTTTCTGTGTAATTGAGAGAAACAGATGTACATCTGGTTTTACCGAGACACCAGTGTGAGACTGCACGCCTCCACATAACTCCTAAATTTAGTCGGGAGCCAGAAGAATTGCTTTATTTTTAAAGCTGCCAAGGAGATGAGTCAAATTTCCTCAGTGTCCAGGTATTCCAATACTACATCCCAGTGCCAACACCTACACTGGCACATTTCTTCCTCTAACAATTGCTCCAAGCTGACTTGCCTCTGATGACTCTACATGGACCAAAATCGAATGAGTCGGCAGCATGTTGACCTTCATTCATAGAACCACAGTGAAATCCACTGTAGTCTGTGGACCAAGAGATAAGTAATCTGATTACCGGCTTAGTTTTCTGGCTCCACCAAAATTAAAATGAGATCTTTTTGTTGCTCATCTCTTTGAAACCATTTTAAATGAAGCACCTTTAGCAGCGATAACTTGACGTAATCTTTTTCTGTGACTTGTCAGTTTCTCACATCACTGTGGGGGAATTTTTGGCCCACTCTTCTTGCTTCAGTTCAATGAGGTTTGGAGGTTTTCATTTATGCGCAGCTCTATGATCCTAATCATCACCTCTCCCTCGACAGCCATCATGACGTGTTTGTGCTGATATGGATGTGATTGGTTTTCACCAAACGTGGAGCTGTCTCATTACCGAACAATGTCCCCTTTGGTCTCCTGTTCAGGGGACATTGTTCCAGAAGTCTTGTGGTGTTTTAGATGCAGCTTTGCAAACATAAAGCTCAGCAGCCCTCAGTCTTTAATGGTATTGTCATGAACTTTAACATGCCGAGACCTGTAAAGTCTGGGCTGTACCACACGGAGCTCTGCATGACCCTCCAAGGACATCCTCCCAAAACCACCTCTGACCAGTCACACTGGAGGACGTTTGAAGGAAGCCAGAAGGAACATTTGCCAGTGTCTACAGACTCTTTGACACCTGTAACTTGCACTCAGGGCACCCAGAGGTGGACCTTGCAGTCCTGATGTTCTTAGTCAAGCTGCACAGCGAGAATAAGTCCCTCTGCAGGGCATCAGGCCCTCATGGAGTCGGACATGCACACAGGTCCTCTTCACACACAAACCAGCTACTCACACCAGAAAAAACTTGATGTATTTTATTTTATAAGGAAATCTTCAAGATGAGAGCATTTTAACATACCTTGAATGATGACTGATCAGTTATTGACACAGAAACCAGTTTTCAGTCCAGCAGAGTTTTTATTCCTCTTTAAGACGACAACAAAAAAATAATTTTGCATAACAGTAGTACAGCAGCGGCCAAGGGTACAAAACGCTTTCTTTTTTTTTGTTTGTTTTAATTATTCAGTGTAAAAATAACTCTACTCACACCTGTGCCGTCCTCTCGTAGTGCAAACGCTTCAAATAAAAGTTAGGCACATGATGGATACGATCGCAGTTCAAATTACACTTAAGTGCTGATGACGAGTAAAACATCATTCTGAATTCCTGTTTCAGTTTGCTAACCCCCCCCCACCCCCCAGCGTAGGACAACCACAGACTGAAGAAGAACTCAGTTTAAATGGCGTTAAAAGGGCAGTTTGACTTCCTCTTTGAAGCTGTCGAGGTCCCATGAAGCCCAATTAATTAAAAAGAAGACCTACGCAGTCCTGATCACTGACAGTATGACTGAGGATTACCTGCTTCTGATTCTTCCACTAAGTGCAACTGACTCATGGCCGAGTTTAATACTAGAGACAAAAAGAAAAGACATAGCAAGCTTATGGTCCCAAGCAACAATCCCAACTTCTCCCTCGTTGATGCTATTGCTTGTTTATATCTGAGCGAGCGATTAAGTGGCAACTTGACATCTTTCTATTCTGAGGAAGGGAAGGGGAAAAAAAGAAAAAAAGAACTAGCACAAAATAAAATAAAATATTTCCCAGTTTTACATATGTTACAAATAAAAAATAAATATCAGCTCTGTTTTTACTCTAGCCTTTTTTTGTTTTGTTTAGGATTTAGAGAAAAATAAAGGTACGAAGAGCGGCTGTCGTTCTTCTCCGACTAACACAGTGCAGCTTCATTTCAAAGAGTTGTTCCGTTATCAGGACGCCAGGACGCCCCGGCGAATGATGTCAGACCCGTAGCGGCGGCCGAGTGACGAGTCTCCTCTCAGCTGGTGTGAGTGGCATCGTTTCAGGCAGGGCTCCAGCTCACCGTCGCCTGCCTTGGAGTCAGAGGTGTAGTCCTCGTTTTCCGTCCCCGTGCGCAGTCGGGTCCTGGGGTACGATGGGTCGGGAGTGTTGGTCAGCGGCCTGAGCAGGGGCTTGTGTAGCTCCGCCTGCTTTTGCTCCGTTACACTTGCGGTTTTCTCGCTCCTCTTTGGGATCCTGAACTTCCCCCAGCTTCTCAGCTGTCCAGCCACGGGCCCGTTAGGCGCGTGGGAGCTGTCGGCCGAGGCTCTCCTCAGCCAGCCGTTGGTCTTGGCGCCGGGAGTGTCTGACACCGTGCTGGCTTTGTTAAATTTAGTGTGGCTCGTCACATCCGGAGAGACGGGGCTTCTTTTGATCCCTTCATCTATGAAGTAGGTGTCTGAGTCAGAGTTTCTGATGTCTACCAGTCTGATGGACACCGTTTTCTCCAGATGCTTTGACCCAAACCTGTTCTTCCCCTGGCTGGTGAAGCTTTCTGTGGAATCACTCCTCTTTTTCCTCCTCCTCTCCTCCTGCTCGTGCTCAATATCCCGTTTCCGTCTCGCTTCCAGTTCGGGCTCCACGGCCTCCCTTCTCGGGCCTTTCCGGCTCTCAGGCTTGGGCAGTTTGACGACGGCTGTTTCCTGAATGACCTCTGGCTTTGGGAGTTTTTTAAACGGTGTCTCCTGGCTGATGTCAGAGTTTTGGATTTTGGCATCACTTGCCGTCTCCGTGGCTGTGGCGTCTTTGATTTGGGAGCTTTTGCTATCCCTTGTCTCCGATGGCTTGGTCAGATTGTCTTTCTTTTGAGTGTGCGGTGAGTTGGGCAGGCTTTTCCTCTCGCTGCTTCTCCTTTTTTCCTTTCGTTTGGTCTTCAGTCCAGAAGGGCTCCAGGAGGAGCTAGACTGGGAGCCCTGAGATGATAACCAGCCCAGAGAGAACAGCTTTTCCAGATCCTTTGCTGAAGGATCGCCTGAAACACACAAAAAACATACAAGGTTCATTACAACATGAGAGGTCACTATCTGTAATTATCAACCAACCAAATTTGTTGTTTTTTCTAACATTTCTATCCTGATGGAAAGGCCAACAGCAGAACACAAGGGCTTTGCTGTGAGCACCAGTTAAATGTTTTTAGTATGTAGCAAACATTTGTAGTCTTTTGATACAGGAAGTAGCTTTATCATTGTGCTGACTTATTACTGAGCACAAATCAGAACTAAGAATAGGATGAGGAACATGACCTGTTTCCAAATCACATCTTAATTTCTGCCCTTCTCCAGCTAAAGTTTCCACGTCTGATCAGCGATGCCATCAAAATGCAGAAAGATCTACTTGATGTAGCCTGTAACACGCCGCCTGCTGATGGCCTTTCAATCAGCTCAGCAAGTAGTTGAAGGGTGTAAACATACAGAAACGACTAAACCCCGCATCAGAAGTTGTGTGTGTAGAAACACACTTTTATAATTCAATACAAAATGTTTCAACACTTTACAAACTGCAGGCAAACATTCTGACTCCAGATCGAGTGTCAGAGGTGGCAAAGCTGATGGGACATACTGGCTACTAGCTAGGTTTATTAACATGAATGAAAAGTTCATATGGACTGCGTGAACGCCACCACATGCAAACCTATTACAGGTTGTTCATCTCATGGACTCACCACTGAGCAGCTCGTGGTCAAGCAGTCGGACCTGGTGCTGGAAGATCTGCTCCTGGACTTTCCACAACGATCGCTTCATCTTCTCTCTCCGAGTCACCATGTAGGTCAGGTTACGAACCTGTGAAGCAACAGCAGCTTCTTTAGTCACGCTTTTATCAGATTACATCCTAAAACTCTGCAACTACGACTCGTGCTCACGCCACCTTCTCACCTCTGCTGACTTAATTATCGTGAGCAAGTACCTCATTTTTGCATTTCTACAAACAAACTTGATATCCCAATTTCAGAAACCTGGATAAGCATTTACAATCACAGAAAAAGAGGAAAACAGAAACAGGAAACCACTGACCAAGTTCAGCCAAGTTATGCGATAGTAACACAAAATATGTTTTTAATCCCTTTTAGAATGATTGGATTAACCAGTTAAATATACTTGATCATTTTAGATGGAGACGCTGACCTGGTCAACAGGTTTCCCGACAGAGTGACTCATCCACAGCACTCCGTAACAGAGACTCTGGTATTGATAACGTAACCTAAGATGTGTTGAACCAGATAATATAATCTGGTATCAACCTCACAGCACACAGCTACCTAACCCCACAGACCGTCATATAAACACTGGAGCCATAACCAGCTTTCCTTTCCCTGACACAACTCTCGCAAAAAGGTACTGATGTCTAACCTGGGCCTCACCTGGCTCACAGAGAGCACTATTTTCTTGAATGTCACACTTAAACTTGTCTTTGTTTCAAGGTCTTGTAATCAAACAGCGACCAGCTTGTGTGTGTCTACCAGGGCAGTTTTTATGCTCAGCACTACTGGCTGGGCTAATGTAACACTAACCAGTCACAAAGTCTGAGAGGGTGAGAAGGATTTAGCCTACCGTGTTTAGAAAATATAGGAGAGCAGATGTCAGCAACTGAAGATAAACTATTTTAAGTCATGACACTTGAATTGTTCTGTTTTTTTACTCTTTAGTGTGACTTACTCTCTTAGGCTGGATTTGAAATACAGGAGGATAATTACATCCATCAGCTTAGTGATTGTAGTTGGTTTCTGAAAATCAATGCTTTGATGCTTGGAGACCTGCAGGAGGTCGATTTAGGGCTGAAATATTTCATCACCAAACCAACCAAACTCAAACTTGAGAGCACATTTTTTCATTTAAAGCCTCATACAGCAATACTGTGGATCACGGTCAGTAGACAAACCTGCTGATTAGATACTGAAGAAGTATTATAAACCGGCTAGTGATCGTGTAGTTTCATGCAGTGCAGGTCAGTGATGGTAAAGACTGTTTTTTACCACAGAGCTGGCTCACAGTGCCAAATATCCATTCTATATAATGTCAATAATCTTAGAAGAGTTTTGTCCAGCTTTTAAAAGATGGTTATGTTAGAATAAAATGTACCTATACAAGCAGTTATGTCTGCTGTAGTACTGAAAGGCCCTCTCATGGACATAATTCAAGCCTGTTTGTTTTGGTTTTTAAATAAATAAATGACCAGCAGCCCTCCTCTCCTCTACAAGCAGCAGACTTTTACGTTGCACTGAGAACTTATTGAACTGCATTTAAGCGCTTCTCTTGTCATCCCCTGCTCTTCTTGCCTCTGCTGTTGTCTGAGCTCCTGTGAGTCCTGCTGCAGGTGGAGTCGAAACCTACCCGCTCCAGGTCCTGTCGGAGGTGTGTGAAGAGCTGCAGGCGGCGCAGCAGCACCTCCTGCTCGCGCCGTGCCAGGCTCTCCTCCTCGTCTTTTTTGGGCGTGAGAAGCGGCTGGTTGAAGTTGGCTTTGCGTTTCAGTTTCCAGTACTGATAGAGGAAGTCCACCACCTCGGGCACCAGCTTCAGGTTACTAGCCACCTCCTCCACATCTACAAACTGGTAGAACTCTTCCTCCATCTCTTGCAGCTTCAGTTTACGGAGGTTGACTCTTTTCTCTTCCTTGCTGAGGGCCTCTGGGTTGGTGAGTGCTCTATCGATGAGCTGAGGAGCCACACAGGAAGATGAAGAGGGGGAGGCAGCACCTTCCTCCTCTAACACCTTCGCTCTTCTCCTGCCCTTCTTGTCTCTGGCACTCTCCTTCTCCTCGTCGCCCGAGTCGCGGTCCCTGGACTCGTCACCCTCAAGGCCAGAATGTTTGGGGCAGTAAGACTTGAACTTGACCTCATCGTCATCTGTTAGAATAGTGTTCATTTCAAGGTTGGCGTGGAGGCCGCACGTCACATGGAAGGCAGTCCGGCAATTTTTTGCTGAGCACTACAGAAATAAACAGAAAAAAATGTTTACTAAGATGAGGTTTTTTGTCCCCCATTCCTACAGGAAATATAATATATAATTTTTTAAAAAACAACAAAAAAACGTATTACTTAAAAATGCCAAAACTGAAATGCTGTCAAAGATTTTAAATTCACCAAAGTCGAGCATGAGACATGAACCAAAAAAATGTCTAGCATCAGAAACATCACATTTCTTCTCTAGTTATCTTTAAACCTGCAATTTTGTATTTTGCCATTTGGGGGCAGCAAAAACAACATACAGGTATTTAATTGATCAAAATAAACCAATCAAACACCAAAGTGACACTCCAGGACTGCTGAACCTCTACTGCAGGTAAAACCTGCTGTGACTCAGGCCCTCATACAAACCCACTTCAAAGAAACAGAACTACCCTCAGCTTAATGAGAAGTGAAAACAGTCAAACGGGTATCTGGACTATCAAAATGACATATGATGAATGACATCACCAAGGTTTCTGAAAATTGTATCAGAAACAATTTTAGAATGTTTGAAATGAGACTTTTACATTTCTGATGAGTCTGTTTTAATAAAAAATTATTGTAATATGTCACAGTGTGATGTACTTTCAGCTGGCTCTTATTTCCTAAGGGGTTGCCACAGCAGGTGGAATCGCATATTTAATTTGGCACAGTTTTTAGGGCGGATGCCCTTCCTGACAACGCTGATATCTCACACTACCAACGCATATATCATGCATCAACATTCAGCCTAAATATACACAGAGATCATTTCTTTCTCCATATTACTCAGCCCAGATCTGCTGTGTGTCAAATTGTCTTTCTGGCTTACTTTTATGTTGTTACTGTTGTGAATTTAACATGTTTAACACAAAATCTAAAACCACACACTAAAACATTTCAGTGCTGGGTTATCTGCTGTGCCTTCACTCCTCCACCCTGCTGAGGTGCGAAGCCACTGCCTTCATTTCCAGTACTTGTATGAAAACTGAAGAACACTGATGTATCCTTTCACCTGGTGTGGATCAATAATCCCCACACTGTGGAAATCTCCTCCCATAGTCGGAGTTACTGACAGGTGCTGGATGAGCTTTTCACATTAAATGAACTGTGTAACATTAATAACCTGTATGCATGCGCCGGTCTTCTCTTTGCAGAGGCAGCAGATCAGAGCCCATCTGTTGCTGGGAATGTGGGACACATTGGTGATCGGCTCCATCTTCTCTGGATTCCCAATGCTCACCTGCACAGAGGATTTAACACACAAAGAGGACACGAGTTGCTCAAATGTCAGCACACATGGTGTTGACAAATGCAAGTACATGCCGAGTGGTCTTAGACACAGTGTCACTGCCATGTGTGTCGAAACGGTTACCAACATATGAAACAAGTGAGATCAAAACCTCCCACTCTTAACAGGACAAGCAGCTGTCAGGAGCAGCCAATCAGAAGAAGAGTGGAGTCTACTAGTCTACTAGAGTCCCAGAATGACAATTTAATTAAAAAACAGAAATTGTGACTGATCTTCACCTCTGGAATCCACAAGGCACAGCTGACGTGGACCCACTTGGTTCCACTTCGGGTCGGCTTCATGGCTCCGCCCTTTTTGGGACACAACTGGCACTTAGGCAGGATGCCGAGGGCACAGATCCGACACAACCAGCTGCCCTTAGGGACTTTCTGGATGCCGTAACATGCCTGAAAAGAAACATAAACAGCGGCTCAGCTTCCAGAAAGCAAGCAGAAATAACGACGCAGACAGGAAGTGGGTGTGTCACATGAAAAGCAGACCTAAAATGTAAGACAAGTCGCTTTTTTTTGCCACAGTGAGAAAGATCTCTGAAGTCTTGCAACTTTATTAGAGTTTAAGTCCAATTTTTTTCAGGTTTTACCTTGTTTCTTTGAACAGGTTAACATAATCCCTCTTTTTCCCCTACAGGAAACATTAAAACTGGAAGAACTTTAATTTGAGTTCTTTGATCTACAAAAAGCTAAATCACTGTGTTGAAGTTGGCATTACACAGCACAGTTTATTTAATGGGGGTGACTTGATATATTTGACTGGACAGGGAAAAGTTTAAAACTGACAAAAGAGAACAGATTTGACTTCATATCACATATTAACAGATTCAGAACAATATTCTGTGGGAATTCTGAGATTTTAAAGTGACAGATTGCTGTGGGTTTTTTTTCCCTCATTTTAAAGGGAGATGATCGCTGACCTGGTGAACGCAGATGTTGCACTTGTCGCAGAACACCATCTCGTTGTTGTCCTCCCCGTCAGGTGACTGGCAAACATCACACACCACATCCTCGTCATACTCGATGCCTAACCCCTCCTCGGTCTCCATGGCGTGCGTCATGTTTTCGTGGCAACAGCGCTCAAACTCTTCCATCACACGTTCCATGGTGATTTCATCCAGTAGGGGTATAGCTGGAAAAAAAAATGAATAAAGATGTCCTGATCTATTATAAAGTTCCCTTATTTGTTGATGCTGGCTTGCACTTTTGGTTAGACATTATGATCAGACTGCAGTGATAAAAAATAAATAAATAAATCCTCCCTCCTGCAGGAGAGTCCGGTTTTATTCAGTTTCACTACAATTTAAGCAGCAATATTTCTCTGTGGGCTGAGTAAATTCCCTTTTTGTTTGGCTTTTAATTTGTAATTAAACCCTAAATTTTCCATCCATCTAACAGCAGACAGAAGGCACAAAATGCTCAATAACACATACAACACTGAGAGTTATCAAAAAGAAACTGGAAACAACAGTGCAGTAACACAAAAAACCTAAAATAAAGCCGGACTCTTTACGCTCTCTTCACGCAAAACACAAACTGGACCCAAAAACCAAGTCTGTATATAAACACAGCTTGCAGCTGAAGGAGCAGAGGAGAAGTTATGAGGGTGTCAAGGACAAGAAAGATGAACAGGAAAGATTTCGCTGGCTTTCAGCATCTTTGTGACTGCAAACCTGCACTGCACGTCTGTTTATACAACAAGGATTTATAATAAATAAATACATAATAATAGCAATCTTTCAATGAACTTCACTGATTACTGATGGCAAACAAGCAAGCTGACAGAGTGTAAAGCTTGATGTCAATATCCCAGACCTTGCAGCTGTGGACACAGCTTCAAAACGCTTTCATCTGCTCTGTTTCATTTCATTTGATACAACTCCATTAAAAAATAAAAACACAAAAACAACTATATTCAGTTCCTGAACCTAAAAATAACTTGCAGATTTAATCATCAAACAAGCAGCTACAGAACAAATATGTACTCAGTGACTCACCCATCTCTGTAAACTCTTCATTTATGACCTGCAGCCAGGCCACGTCTTCCTCGTTCAGATCGTAGCGACACATCCCCTCCGCCAGCGTGCGGATGTCCACGTAGCCGAGCGCTTCTGTGCCTGATGTCCGGATCAACTTCTTTGGCCTAACAAACATCACCTCCTTTCCTTTCTCGGCCAGCACCCTGCACAACCGAGACACTGACATTCACTATCGTGCACATGCAGTACAATATGGTAACGTGTTTAATCCAACTTTACATTATTAACCAACAACTGGTGGTCTAGCATGTATAGCAGGCTTTACAGTAGCTCCTAGCCTAGCCAAAAACACCTCTGGACATTTTAAGGAATTCAAGGACTTTTCTTTTCAATGACACTTTCAAAAAGACGCGATTTCCTGAAATGCACTTAAATAGCCCTCAAATTTATGAAACATGTAATATTTACAATTCTTATACTGATGAACAGTATACAGGACAGTAAAAGTCAGTTTATAATAGCTCTTTCATGGTCATACAAATGAATGGAAACACTGTTACTAAATCAATAACACTGTGTAACATTTCTCTGCTGTAATTTTGTTAGAAGGGTATTTCCTGCACGGTGGGATTTCTGGTGCCCCCTCAAGGAGGCCTTAACCAGAAACTCACCAGCATTCTAATAATGTTTTCCTAATAAGGGTTTCATTTACTCATATTTTCTTGAAATGCATCAATGTCTGTTAGGCAGGATGAAACCGACTCCCTGCCTTTATCAAACACGGACTGTGTTTGCTCACTGACATCCCCTAAAGGCAAATTCTGAGCCATGAAATCCCTTCAGCAGATTACGGCAGATTACGTTACAGCGACGTGACGAAGGCTGTCCAAATTCGTAGGCTCCTCCAAATGCGGCCGACAAATGTGTCCTCCTTTTCCCCAGATTTGAAGGATGGGTCGGGTGTATCCTTCGTTGCCCACCATACCCCAGAATCATAGCGCGGCCCAGCCAATTCCAGTTTCCAACAATGGCGGCAGCTACTTAGTTTTAATATTAGTCTTATTACTCTTTCTGTGTCACAAAATAAACTTTTAAGATATTTTCAGAAAGGAATGTAGCGGTGTAAACTTCAATTATCTGCTCAATTTATCAAGACATCACATATTTGCAAAAGTGCTCCGATGTTTTTGGAGATGGATGTTACCCCAGCAGCTCAATAGGTGACTGGGAGGTCGAGGTTCACTAGAGCTGGCAAGAACACCAGACTCCCGGCACATCGCTTTCAGACCCCCCCCCCCACGTTCTTTCGCTACTCAGGTTAAACATGATATATAAGTCACTTAGATAACTTAAAAATGTTATTGTTTGGCCTTTTTCAGTGTTTTATTTCTTCCTGAGTAAATCGGTTTACCTGTTATTAAAGTTATAGTTTTCACACAGCTGAATAAACGTCAAACAGAAAACTGATTAAACAGAGAGATGGTCGAGAATTTACTCCAGTGTCCTGTTATATTTTAGGGAGCAAAGAGCAGACGGCTGAGTTTGTTAAACTCCACCGAGACAGCTGGTGACACATATCTGAAGGCTAGACCATCCCATTTCACAGCCTCGCACTTCTGGCCTTCTCGGTCTTCGGAGGACCTGGCCCACGTAGACTGCAAAGGCCGGGTCCTTCGAAGGATGCGGCCTAGGAATTGGGACACATCTATTATCTGTATAAGATCTCACAAGGAGGAATAATTAGTGATGCTTTCTTGTGAAGAGTGGTTGGTCTCAGGTTTCTTAATCTGGTGATGTCATGAATTAATCAAGATGTGCAGATGCAGTGATGCGTGGAGTGGGGAACCAAATGTAGACAACACTGGCAGGGATGAATGAACTTGAAATTGCCACAGTACAAAACAAAGCCAAAAAACAAAATAGGAACAGAAAACCTATGCTGGGAATGAGCACTAGGAAAGTGGAAATGGGGAGACACACAGGGAAGGTGAAGGGACAGTCTGACAAGAGACAAAGGTAGACTGAGACAATCACGGAAGGGTGATTAGGGAAGTGGAGATACCTGGGACCACAGCAGGGACAAATCAGGAGTAACAAGACAAGGGAAGAAAAACTGAACATAACGCACAAGAGAAAAAAGCTATCAAAAGCTATGGGAAGCATAAACACTGAGACAGAGACAAAGACACATAAACTTGACAGAGGTAAAGAAACAGACATAACTGACTTCACAAGGAGGAAAAAAACTGATGAAACCTGGAGAAAAGACAAAGAAAACCCGAAGGGAAATTACTAAATGGAAAGATAACACACACGGACATGAATAGATTAAATACAAGGGAATAAAAGGAAATCAAAGGAAATCAAAGAGGTAAACTTCAGAAACTTCTCTTTTGCTATAACATAGAATCAATTAATTCTTATCTTCTCCAGCTAATGGAACCATCTGAGCAATACATTTCCCATTATGAGGAGTCTTTTGGAAAAGTTCTGCTCTACTTCAATGAGGTACTGCTGAATTCAAATTATATACAATAATTGTACTTGGCCAACACTGAAATATTTTTTTTAATCTCTCTAGCTTTTTAAACCTGAGGAATGTATAAGTTTTGAAGCTACACAGCAGGTACCGGTTGGTCTTCTACAACCTGCTCCAGCCTCGTTCTATGATTATTATGAACCAAGTAAGATTTTCATTTCAGAAATTTCTCTATGTATTCGTTAGGATAGAATGGATTTTATAGTCAGGACTATTTGTGTTTTTCCTGCAGACCGAAAGTGTACTGTGTTCTATTCTGCACCGCAAAGAAGCAAGATGGTCTCCAAATTGTGTTCGGAGGACGTGTGCCAATGCGCAGAAAGTAGGAAAATACTTTTGCTTATAATCATGTAAGAAAGAAAAATTTTACAGGGCTCAGTAAGGGCGCACGGACGTCTGACGTCGGACGTCTCCTGGATTAACAAGGTCTGCGTCAGGTGTTGAGGTACCAGGACATAGTGATGAGAAGTGGGCTACTAGAACAAAGCATAAGTGGACAAGGGATGATAATAGAGAATTGCTGGAATGCCACTGTGCTTGTAACCCTAGTGAAAGAGGATGTGGGACGCATGGATTCTCCATCTAGAGCAACATTCAAAACACTGGTAGCTCAGTGTTCCAACATTTGCAAGAAGCAACATCCCCACACTCCAAGATTAGGTATCAAGAAAAAACTGGTACATTAAAAGCCAGATCAGCTGACCTGAAAGAGAAGATCCTGGCGAAGTTGGACCCTCCATGAGTACTAAAACTCTGAAAATTTGCCAGAAGATTTAATCCAGCACTATAGAGTATCCCTACCTTGACCATCACTGAAACCAACCAGGTGATCTATACCACAGCAACAGTTATCCTTGAGATACTTGGCTACAAAATGAAGGGCCACAAGGAGCAGTACCCTCCATGGATAAGGAGACTAGAGATCAAGATAAAGGTCAGTTAGCCAAATGCAGAAAAGTGAGATGAGCAAAGGTGTGCCTAAGAAGTAATCTGAGGACTGCCAAGAAAAGGATCACAGCCTTGGCTGCCAAGGTCAAAATGCGATATGCCCCCTAGGGCAGCTGAGAAGGACCAAGCTATGATCCTGTGGGACAAACAAGCTGGTAATGGCTAACCAGCCGGACAAAGTAGTGGTGGACAAGGAGAGTGAAGATGGCTGCAGTAATAGATCTAGCTATGCCAAGTGATAGCAACATCAGGAAGAAAGAACACGAGAAGCTCAAATTTAATGATTTGGATGGGTAAATGAATACTTACTATACTGGTATTATAGTATATACAGCAATATATACTGACCGTCTGTGAATGTTACCGTTGTCCCTGAATGAGAAATATTGATTTAAACCCAAAACGCATGGGTCAATGCATCATATGACTGAAAAATCACCCTGCTGTGTATTTGATTATCATGTAAACAATGAATGAATGACATCTACCAATGAATGTTAGAAAGTGTTTGAAACCAGTTATTTTAATATGTACCCATACTGACAAGCACTTGTGAATAAAAGCATTCCAGTGCCTTATTAGTTTGATGTAAAATTTAAAACTCACTCATGTTCATTCATCTTTTTATAGGACCTTGTCATAAACTACAAGATACATTCAATCGAAGAAGAAGAATTAGGAAGATTAACCGTGTCCAACATGCTTGCTTCTTCCCTATCGTAGATTATGGTCAGTGTTCTAAACAAGACATTTATTTAAAAAGCATCAAATAATAACTGTTTGCTATTATGATTTTTAAACATTAATCACATTAAGCATTTTTTTTTGTTTTCCAGCATACATTGTTGAAGTCTCCAGCATTTCTGTGAAGAGTAACTTTGAGCTGTACACCACTTCTGTAACTGAGGTTCTCAGATCAAGTATGTGAACTAACTACAAGCCTTATAAGATGCTGTAACACTGACCGTTGTATTGTATGTTTCATTATGTTTATTAAAAAGGTTTCTTTAAATATTATGCATATAATGAATATAATTTATTGAGTCAAATCCTTCTCATAGATAAGGATGTGTCAGTGAGTGAGAACTCTGCCCGAGTGTTTGCTAAGAGGGTTCACTGCAAA
The DNA here is from genome assembly GCA_015106755.1 of Etia nguti. Classification (NCBI taxonomy): domain Eukaryota; kingdom Metazoa; phylum Chordata; class Actinopteri; order Cichliformes; family Cichlidae; genus Etia; species Etia nguti. The sequence continues at coordinate 14,262 of VUQG01000122.1, forward strand.
GGAAAATTACACTTGGGAAAACAGTATCTCATCATGGGCAAAGATGGCACCACAAAAGATTCAAGTGGAATGTAAGTATATCAGTGATATTAAGAAAAATGTGTTTTCGTAAAATGATTCTCTGGTCAACCTTTTTTTTCCTTTTTATAGGATGCAATATCTGCTGGAATCAAACACGTGGGTTGAAAAAAAGCCTTCAGAAGAATGCAGAAAAAGTGTCAATAAATATGTTTGCAAGGAGTTTGATGAGTTTGTAGATGAGTACAAGGTGGATGGCTGCAGGCAGTGAAACAACCTGCTCTCATTCTCATGCAACTCAGTTAAATGAATTTCCCATCAGATACACAGTTAGCATGGATGTTAAGAGTTTCTGTTGTTCCTTTTACTTTTTGGCTTATTCTACTACCACATCACATAGTTACACATGTATGTTCTGCATTTATCTAGTGATTTGGCTTTTGCTTTGCTCCTTCTAAATTGCTTTAATAAAATATCCTGCATTCAAAAAGTCTAAATTCTGGACATTCCCTTTTTAACCTTTTGTGAAACAGCAAAGGTAAAAACCTACGTGTTATCATAACATCACTCAAAGGGTTCTTACAGGTTACTCTAGCCTAAAGAAATTAACAGATCCTTGAGGTCTAGTCATCCAGTTCACTAAATTTAATCCAGTTAGTTACCAAGTGCACAGATTTAGAGGAGAGCTGCTGCCACCCTGGCAAGAAACGCAATCAGAGGGAGCAGGATCGATATCAGGAGAGGAGTTAGAGCTGGGTGAGCATCCTCCCTGCCTCCATCTAAGCTCAGTTTGCCTACTGGGTGATAATCATAGCATCAGAGATTAGGACTTTTTAAACAAAGACCCAATTCCAGACCTTGTTGTATTGGGGGTGCCTGGTCGAACATCCACATTTGGTGGATAATAGTGGATAACAGTAGTAGTAGTAAAATTAATAGTTATACCTTTTCTCTAACCATAACCCTACTCAGTATAATTTCTTTTATTAAATCATACATGCTAAAGTTGGGCATTTTCTGAATGTTTGCTTAGTCTCAGACAAGATCTGGGCTGTGTTATGTTTGCATTTCCTGTTGGTACAAACAATCCCAGCACAGAAATACACACACAAAGCAAATTACAGTAAAAGGTCAGGAGGTCAGGACTCAGGTATTAGAAACATTTGATTCTAACAATGATATTTCCCATTCAACTTTATTGATTATATTCTGATTAAATTTAAGCATAATTAACTGTTAGCAAAATCACATACAGATAAACTCTGTTTTAGCACTCTGTAACACCTTTAACATAAAAGGCTGGATGTTAAGTCCTTTTACCCTCTCAGATGTAGTGAGAGGTAATCCCATCTTTCTCGACACTAGCTACCCATGAATCAAAAATGATATAAGCTTATGACTCAGTCACATTGTGATTCAACCTGTCATTTCTTTATATCCAAAACAATGTTCAGTGTTTCATTTAAATCATCTAATACTATTGAGCAAATGACATTGGACTAGTACTGTAATACACACACAAAGGAGCAGTAATACACACATGAGGACCATGTACAGCATGTGTGAAATAAATAGCTTTTATAACTATTACAAAGAGATGACAAATACTGTATGACTGCTAAAGAGAACAATTAATCTGTTTTTTTCAAATAATTTATAAAGCATTTATTTAGTCTCAAAAGGTACGGGGGGGGGGGGGGGGGGAAAAAAAAAAAAAAAAAAAAAAAAAGGTTCTAAAGCATTAATCTTTGTCCTTAAAGGATTCAAACTCCCACTATCATCTTTCTGAAGTATGCTGTAATTAGACTGAAGCTTTTTTATTTTTGTTTTATCTGATAGCACAAAAGGTAAAGCAGTGATTCAACTATTCTATCTTGCATACCAAAATGTATAAAACTCTGTGTACACCACAGACTGATCAAAACCAGCTTGCTGTCTACAGTGTGTGTAAGACTGGGGTAATTTAGATACTAACTGATAATAATAAATGCATCAGTTTATCATTTTATTAACTGCAGGATCCATAAGGAGATAAAGCAGTCACAGAGGAGTGTTGCTGAGGTTTTCAACCCTTTAACTATAGTAGTTGACCATTATTGTTTATTTAGGCAGTTTAACTTGTGAGCTATAGAAAATTGAAAATGGCTTTAAAAGGGAAGTTTGTTAAAATAATTTAAAGTTTATTTAGTCTTCATTAAAATTGTTGATGTAACCACACTTTTGCTAAAAGTGCACTTTATTTGGGTATAGTGTATATTTGTTCCTCCATTTTTTCAAACACACTTTTTATTCATCTCAAGTATTGTATTTGTTTTTCAGAATTATATTTGATATTGTCTGGGGAAAAAGCATGACTCCAACTCTCTGGGTTACTGATAAAATGAACTATATTTATTACAACAGTACATGTATATACAGCAAAAGGAACAGTAGAAATACAGAAATAGAAGGAAAGCTGGTCTGGTTGGTTTTGAGATTTTTGGTGATGTCTGAAGATTTAGAAGCACTTCCTGTGGACGATGGAGGGGCCAGCCTCATCGTACTCCTGCTTGCTGATCCACATCTGCTGGAAGGTGGACAGAGAGGCCAGGATGGAGCCACCGATCCAGACGGAGTATTTCCTCTCAGGGGGAGCAATGATCTGGAAGGAGTGGATAGGACAATCAGGAATGTAGAACATATTAGAACATTTTACATCCTGCCAAAATTGAATAAAATGCTTTCTTATTTCTTCTTTGACAAAATACATTTTAATAACTTTGCACTCCTTGGACTCACTTTAATCTTCATTGTGCTGGGAGCCAGGGCAGTGATTTCTTTCTGCATACGATCAGCAATACCAGGGTACATGGTGGTACCACCAGAGAGCACGTTGTTGGCATACAGGTCCTTACGGATATCAATGTCACATTTCATGATGCTGTTGTAGGCTGTCTCATGAATGCCAGCAGACTCCATACCTGGGAAGAAGTTGTAAAGAGGTAAGTGTCCATGCAGCTGACAGTGGCGCTCGTTGCAATAAATTTAAGATGTAGACAATAAAACAAGAAGAAACTCAGGAGGTAAATGCTACTAGTTACCATTTACACATTTGGTAAGATTCTTAAGTGTCTAGGAATTTATAGCATTATAGGTATAAAGGGCTATTAGGAGAGACTATACTGAACTCAGAACTCCAGTATAGTGTATTATGAATTATATTTGTACACAGCCTATATATGGCTTTATTTCTCTTATGGGACATTAGGTCCCATAAGAACAATACACCTAAGTAGGTACTACTATTGCTGGTACTGGTATGAAACCAAAATAAATTTTGTGCCTTTCTGTGTATGTGCAGTGGATCAACTGACCAATAAAAGAAGGCTGGAACAAGGTCTCGGGGCAACGGAAACGCTCGTTTCCGATGGTGATGACCTGACCGTCAGGCAGCTCATAGCTCTTCTCCAGGGAGGAGGACGATGCGGCTGTGGCCATCTCATTCTCAAAGTCCAGAGCCACGTAACACAGTTTCTCCTTGATGTCACGCACAATCTCACGCTCAGCTAAATGGAGGAAATGTCACAGTTCAGTCAACCAGCACAAGTATGTTTATATCTAGAACGTTCGGAATTCCGTTTGACAAAGCACGTTCACAGTATGTGCATATTGCCTGCTCAGGCATTTGGAAACTGTAGGTAAGCTCATGTTATTTAAAGGCTAAAAATGCTCAAATAGATCACTGTTTGCATTTTTCATTAAAATTCTGTGGGATTGTTTTTGGCTAAAGCGGGTAATTTTCTTACCAGTGGTGACAAAGGAGTAACCACGCTCAGTCAGGATCTTCATCAGGTAGTCAGTCAGGTCTCGACCAGCCAGATCCAGACGCATGATGGCGTGGGGCAGAGCATAACCCTCATAGATGGGCACGTTGTGGGTCACACCATCACCAGAGTCCAGCACAATACCTGTCCAGAGAAGGCAGTAGTTTGTTAGAAGAAAACATGCACAGATTGATATAGTTTAACTTGCATGCGACATTGCACAGAAGAGGGCTCACCAGTGGTACGACCGGAGGCATAGAGGGACAGGACAGCTTGAATGGCCACATACATGGCTGGGACGTTGAAAGTCTCAAACATGATCTGGGTCATCTTTTCTCTGTTGGCTTTGGGATTGAGGGGGGCCTCTGTCAGCAGGGTGGGATGCTCCTCTGGGGCCACACGGAGCTCGTTGTAGAAGGTGTGGTGCCAGATCTATGAATCCAGGACAAGAATGAGGATTGGGCTGCTTTGGGCTGCCTTCATTAATTGTTGACAAAAATAGCATTTCAGTTTTCCCACGTCTTTATATCTTTCTCACCTTCTCCATGTCGTCCCAGTTGGTGATGATGCCGTGCTCGATAGGGTACTTCAGAGTCAGGATACCCCTCTTGCTCTGGGCCTCGTCTCCCACGTAGCTGTCCTTCTGACCCATACCTACCATCACACCCTGAGAATGAATAAAACAAAGAACCTCAAGCTCAAGACTTAAAAACAGACACCCTGTGACAGGACAACAAATATGTAATCTCCCAGAAACTTGGAGCCCTTCCCATATTCCAACCTGGTGACGAGGACGTCCAACAATGGATGGGAAGACAGCACGGGGAGCATCATCACCGGCAAACCCAGCCTTGACCAGGCCAGAACCGTTGTCGCACACCAAGGCGGTGGTCTCGTCGTCGTCACACATGTTTGGTCTGTACTGGGCTGGCTTTCTATATGACACAAAAGATAGAAACCAATCAGAATATTAGGTTGGTATATTTACAGAAATGTTTAAATGCATATTATTTCCATTTCAAGAAGCAGAAGTTCACATGAAGAAACAAAGTTGTGCAATTCTATGAAACAATGTAGCACTATGTTCAGTATGAAGACACTTTTGAGTGGTCTAATCTCTCTGAGCCTCACAGCTGCCTGAAAAGCCAAAACAGGACCACCACCACACACTCATGGGTCTATTTTCAGCCTCTGGACTCTTGTAAACCCCCCTCTGCCCCCACAACCCCTTCTTAGTATCTCATCATTAAGCCAGAGCCAGTTAACAGCTGAGGCAGTGTGACTTTTGACAAGTGGCAGTGGAGGCCTGGCTCTCCTCTCAGCTGTCGCCACATAGTAGTCTCCTCTGTTTGGATGGAGACCATGTGCTTGGAGTCTTCCAAGCTCTCAGGCCTGAGCCTGCATCGCAAGTGCCAGCATCCCCTCTTTGAAGAGTCTTACCTATTTAAATTGGCATAATCAATTTAACGCTGTCCTATTCTGTCTAATATGTCCTATAGTAGGCCACAACACTGTAAAACTTAGAGACTGTTGTCTGTAGCTGTGAATATGAGCGAGTTACAAAAACTTGATTTTGAGAAACATAAAACTTGACTTTAAAGGTATATTTTAACAATTGTTCAGTTCAGTAAATTAATCTAATTATCAGTTTAGTTCAAGTCACATAACAGTTACGTAAAAATTTGTAAAAAATCTTTATCCTTTGCTTTCCATACTACACAGCCCGACATTTAAATATAACCTAGAAACGCAGTAAATGACCTTTTTCAGAATGCTCTTTAACTTGTGCTAAAAACAGTAAAGCATCAGTAAGGAAGCCTAGATATTCATTAGTGTTAATTTCAGCTTTCCTTGGTGGTATGAATGACACTTTAGCAGTGTTTTATTTGGAGCTAAGAATAAAATCTATTTTAAAAGAATTATTTGTTTGGCTCTTTTTACATTTATATAGTAAGTTTAAACAAAAAATGATGTACTGATTATTTTTACTTATGTTGAATCTAACCTGAGTCAGTGCTGTTTGCCTGCTTCTCTGAGTCAAGCATCACATATATCCTCCACCCTAAATCTTGATGGCATCTGACTTGCCCTCTATATACCGCAGCAGCCCCTGAACTATTCAGCACACACAATTTATCCTTATTTCTCCAACTGCTTTTTGACTTTTACCACTCTTCAACAAAACAACAAAACATCTGCTTGACAAGAAACAACTTCTAGCTGTAATAAATGTAGTATATCCATGTACTGGCTGTAATATACAGCATCACTATCCGGTCATCCTCACTGACCCCTGTGCTCCAAAAAGCATAATCTGAAACACAGCAAAGATCCAGCAAAAGGACTCACCAAGTTGTAATCACAAGACTGGAGTTTCCACCGGGACGAAGGGGCAAGGGTGCAAGGGGTTCCTTAAATATGCCTCGGTGTCCTGGAGCTGGGGGCCAGTGGGCGGGCCCAAGGGTTCACACAAGCCCAAATTAAGTGTTGCTCAGCAAAATAGTCCATTAAAGTGGATCCTGTGTCAGGAAATACCACCAATCTATAGAGATGCTGCCCTGGATATTGAAGGCCATAGATAGAAGTAAGAAAGAAAAAGCAGCAAGTGGGAATTTTATTAAGGACAGATGATTACATTATGAAGTATTTAATAGGTACATGTTGGTTAAATGTGATAAATGACAGTACATATGGATCTTCTATATGATTAAGGATTTTAATGTTATATTTATGGCAGTATTATTAAAACCAATATTATTTGTACATGAAAATAGTGAATGTAGTTGTATTTTAGCTGTCAAATTATTTTTGTGAATTCTTTATAAATATAAAAGCTACTGAGCTCATCACACTCCCATCAGGGAAAAACAATCATCTGCAAAATCATCAGTAAATAGTTTGTAATCCAGATTTATGCATAGCAACATATTTCTCCCATTCATAGTTTGTGGAGCCGCCATTCAGGTCCCTAAGGATGTGTTAATATGACTAAGCTCAAACAGGATCCTGGGGATGTGGGTGATTAGATGGTGTGACAGTAATACGAGATCTTGCCTGAGCAGTCTGGTTAAGGAGTCGTCTAAGGGGGACCTGCTTGGGACAGTTTGCCAATGTCGTTTGTAAAGAGTGAAGGGGGCCAAAAAAATTCCAGACAGCTGAGAGGCAATCATGTAAGGGGGTAAATGGAGGGAGCTAAAGGCAGTTCCAAAACCTCCACCAGACAACAGACTCCTGGGATGGCAAATGCAAGAGTGATGACTATCGGTTCTCTGTTCTGATTGGCTCCAGAGTGTCCTTTTAGGGAAATACAGAGCAGCAGGTGCCAGAGTCTGCACATCGCCACACACGCAGCGTAGCTCACACTCCTTATTCGTCAACTCGCACTACCCCCATGTTGAAGCCCCAACAGGCAACAGCGTGTGCAGAAAAAATGTAAATATCCCCTGCAGCAACAAGACTTTGAAATATTCCATTTGTAGCCACGTGCAAGGCAAAGGCACTACTAACCTACTTGTTTTTTTCTACTCACATTTACAATCCACATTTTTTTGACTCTCACGGTCTATTTATACAGAGTTTACCTTCCAAAATTGAGAGTTTTTTTCACTGTATACTGCAACTTTCTTAAATTGTCCAGTTTATCAAATTTGCTGTGTAACGTTGGAAGGAATCTTTTCTCACCTACCATGAGCAGAATCATTTTTGTTACCAAGACAGATTTGACAAGGATCTGGGGTCTTGTAAAGAGCTAGATATATCACTGGTGATCTCAGTGTCTATGGGGACCCCAACAAGAAAATCAGGCACGACCGTCCTGTGTTGATGTTGGATAGACTGTGCATAGATTATGTCAGGTCATATCTGAACTCTGTGTTCTCCTAGTTTCTATATTTACATTTTTATAGCAGCAGCAATCATAGTGCATGGCCACAGTGCTTCAGGAGTCCTTTGCCCTCTGATGATCTGCAAAAGCACTTAGCATTGAAAAAAGTATTCAGATCATATACTTGGACAATAAAACATGAATTTCTGCTTTTATGTGCACTCGTGTTGTTGGCAAAGATGAACTTACTACTTATTAAACAGATATTATGTGGTAGTTAAAAATCATATTTAACTGCAACTGAGTTAAAGAAAAAACTGTTTTATATATGGCTCTGCATTTATTTTGGAGCTATTTATTTGAGACTTTATAGATTGTGTGTTTTATTTGCGAAGAATAAAAAATAACTAGAATTATTGCAGTAGAGTAAACTGTAAAAGTGTTAGAACAGAAATGCTCAAATATACCCGTTTCAATAGGGCTTTAGTGTGTGCTCACCACAACCTGGCTTATTGTTCTGAGCAAAAAGTATGAAGCAGAAAGCAGAAACATCACACCAGCCTTTGGGTGAAACTGCTTCTGTGTTTTGTCAACAGCTCCCTTCAAGTCAAAAAAGCACTTTTTGGTAGTCCTATCTTTATCACCAGGTCTTAATCAGTAAAAAGGAGAATGGTCTTAAATGGGTCATGGTTTTGAGGGACATTCGTCCTTATAAGGGAATGTAGGAAGCACACAGTTTGTCTGTCTTGACAGCTGCCTCCTCTGCATTTCAGCCCCCCACCTCCACATGGACACACTTAAGCAGCTGTTAGCAACAACTGCTTCTGCACAGCCTGTTAGCTAGACAGGGGTTTGTTTATCATTGGCTATTTACAATATACCTTTCAGAAAAAAAAGACTGTGCTCTACATTTTCTAAAAATGTAGTGCTACATATTTTACAATTTGAACAAAAGTTAATTTCTTCAGCATTTGAGGACTGTAAAGCTATAAAAAAAATCTACTGAATTTAAGTTAGATTGCTTTCAAGTAGTTTTTTATGTCTTCTGAACCTGAGTAGGTCTGACATTATGTAAAAGCAGGTTTTTAAATGTGTGTTTTAAAGTTTATATAGATAACTAACTAAATACTTCATTGCTATGCTTTGCATGCACGTAGAACATTAAAGGAGCTACCAAAGCTTTGTCACTGAACAGGAATAAACCCTGCAACCACCAACCAACAATGTATTCTTCTCTCAGCCCTGTAGGGCTGCTCCTGCCATTACAGCGATTAGGTGCCAGATGCTCGACAATATTTGATAAATAGCATGTTGGTTGAGATGTTAATCAAACTAATCTGTCGATACAATTTTCAGTCATCAAACACTATATTAACTAAAATTATCATACAGTTAAATCACACACCCGAGTTGGTTAATACAAAAAAATATGAATGCCAGATCCTTCACAAAGGCAGGGTTAACTGCAGGACTATCATATCAGTGTGCTTTTACTTTTAACTTCTAAACTTTTTGCTTTTAACTTGAACTACAGAGCCCTCTTATTTCAAATACATTACACAGTGCTGAGACCTGTGTAGAGCAAACACCAACAGACACTTCCAGGAGCTTCTCAGATAGTGTCAGCTCTATGAATATGTGAGGTGCCATGAAAGTTTCCATGTTAGTGCGCCTTTGTCCTACACCTACATGCTCATAGGTGGGACTGTTTTGTGCACGAGTATGTGGAATGTCAAGACAGGGATGTTGGTCTTTATCGGATAATAAACTGACAGTCCCTGTAAGAAAAACTGCAGTGGCTTTAGAGGAATTACAGTGAGAGGGAATATAGAAAAAATATGTTTTGGTTTTATACAGCCTGTAGAAAAAGCTGTACAGATAACACGAATGGCATGTGTCTAACTGGGTGGGGTGCCTATAGAGCACTCAGTTAGACATTAGCAGCATGTTTAATCATTTTAACAATCTGTATCTTATTTTCTCTTTGAAAGAGTCCCGCTAATTGTTTTGTATGTAACTAACTGTCACTTTAATGGGAAAAAACTCACAGCCAAACCCTGTTAGCAGTCCAGAGAGGTACAGCCTCACCCTGTTTCTTCATGCTTCTATCTAAAGGTGAAGAATTAGGCTGGGAGTGATAGAGGAAAGGAAGAGAGGGAAAAGAAGAGGAAAGAGGAAGGCAGAGATGTAATAGTGGGTGGAAAGAAAGCAGCAAAGGAAAGCAAGGAGGCAAAGAAAGGGCGTAGAAGAAAGCAGGCAGCATTAAACGGGGGAAAGAGGGCAGAAGGGAGGAAGGGGTTAAATAAGGGGGAAAAGAAAAATGTTAATAATGTTTAAAAGTCGTTTTAAAATGGGGTCTTGCCAGTATGGAGGGCCAGGAGTGATAAAATTAATTAATTAAATACACCATTAAATAATTAATTAAATGTGTCAGTAATTAATTAAAATTGCAATTAATTAATCAAAATAAATATTTAAATAATTAATTAAATGCCCATTAATTTCATTTAAAACATTTAATAAATTATTTATTTATTTAAATCAAATTTTATTTAATTAATGACACATTTAATTAATTATTTAATGGTGTATTTAATTAATTCCTTTTGTCACTCCTGGCCCTCCATACACCCTGTGCCGTTGAAGCGTTCGAGAGCTAGCTAGCGAGCTTCATTGGCTCAGCCATAGCAACAGTAGCGAGTCCCTAGCAACATTAAAGAAGACCAGGGGCAAGATGGAAGTTTCTCTGTCTTTCTCGTATTTCTCATCTCCTGTTGTAAAACTTACAGTCTGGAAATGAATATAGCTTTTTAAATCAGTCAAGGCGTTAGTTTTTAAAATGGGGGACAACAAGCAACAAACTAAGCGAATTTTTATCAACGATGTTGACAGATATTCATCCAAGCACATCGCGAGGGTAAATATAAGGAAAAGAGAGTTTTTATTGTTCCTGCCTAACCGGTCACATTAGTCCACTTAAATATTTCTAACTTGTCTTAACAGTTTTTAGCCTCATGCGTGGTGACCTCTGAGGATGAGGAAGAAGCAGAGGCATTAGCCGTCCCTGAAGGTGAACCTGTTTTCCATGTCGTCGGTACGGTGTCTCCTTCCTCTAAAGGTGAAAAGTGGGATTTCCTACGGGAGAAATATGAGGTGAGCTAGGTGCTAAATGCTAAAGACTGTGGGACATTGTCAGGATCTGGGGTTGCTCCAGTTGGTTAGGTTAGCAACATTATATGCCACAAAATAGGTCAGCTGAGTGTGTGAATATACTGAATGAGGAGGTTTTTCCATCAATGGGTGCTTTTCTTTCCTGATGGAACAGGTATATTGCTAGATATACATGCCAGGTTTAATTGGGCTTAAGGCATGAAAGAATGGCTCTGGGAGACATCAATTTCACACATGGATTGGTCACCTCAGAGTCCAGACCTTAACCCCACTGAGATTTTGTGAAAAATAAATGCACCTCTGTATAAAAAAATGCCATGGCATTGCATAAAGTATCAAATCGATACCCCTGCAAATGTGTGTCGTCTTCAAAGCTAAAGGTGGTCCAATGAATTATATGAGTGCGTGACTTTTTTTGCGCTGGGCAGTGTGTTTATAGACGATCATGATGTTAAGATTCTGATAAAAGCCATATTTTCTTAAACCAATTATTTTTAGACTACGCAACTTTAATTTAAATATATTTATGGACACAGCAAGAACAACTGAACATCTAATAGGGTATACAATCTCCTTTTGCAGTCACCAAGCAGTGATGAGCTCCTCCAGCACCTGCTGGAGTGTGATGTGGTGGTGTACAACATCTCAGAAAGTGCCACACAGCAACAAGTTGAAGAAGCAGCGTGGGTGCTTACAGGTATGACTGTAAGACTTCTACAAGACCAGTGAAACATTAGATTTTTTAATCATAAACGAAGATTTTTCAAAAAAGATTTTTTTTTTAAAGTTTAATTTAAAAGAAGAAAAAATGTTGAACAATGGAACAGAAACAGGAGATTTTTGCCATAGATGTCGCTCATATTTGTGTTCTTTCTGAAACAAACATCCAAAAAGAATAGAAAGAAAAAGATGCTGCAGAACGTGCACATGATACTGACTGAGCAAACAGCGCTCCCCTTTTGAGAGTTGACAGTGTGTCCATGACTCAATTTCGGTATCTTCATGAGACAAGACAATAGAAAGATGCAATGATAAAGTAAAATAATTAGACATATTAGATTTTATCAGCATGTCAAGACTGAGAGAAACACTGACTAGTTTTTATAATTGCCTTAAATTATTTTACTGTAATATTTCACGTTTGTCTGCTAAAATACATGAAAAGTCATTTGGTTTAAGCTGGCATTAGTAGTACCCTCATCTCCCACATTTAAAAGAGACTGCATTGTTCCAATAACGTGCTAATGTTGTTTGTCATCCCTGCTTGTTTTTCTTCTTTTTCAAACAGCCCTTCATAATGAGATGCCGAGCTTCAAGTCTCAGAAATTGTTCATCTTAGTCTCCACTGTAATGACGTGGGCCTTGAACAAACCTCAAAACCCAGTGAGTCTGGAGAAAAAATAAGCAATGTGTGAGCTTGTCAGATTTTCATGACTAAGAGTGTAATCTTACTCTTCAGGATGAAACTGATGTTCTGGTATCAGAGGAACAGTTCACAAGAAGAAGGCCTCACCCTGCTTTCAGAAACCACCACAGTTTGGAAAAACTTGTGCTAAAACTGGCTAGAGGGGTAAGATTATGATGCTGAAAATTGCAGCATCCTCCAAAATATGTTTCACAACAACAGGAGCAATTCATCCCAAGATTTTATAAGGATCCCAGGAAAATAAATTTATCTAAAAATAACTAAAAGTGCTCTGATTTTTCAAACTTGCAGAAAAAGTCCAAACTTGCCGGTTATGTTGTAGCTAGTGGCCTTCAGTATGGAAAGGGGGAGGACCTCTTTCATTACTTTTTCAAGGTAATATTAACACATTAACACATTTTACACTGCATGTCTTTGTCTATACTGCTTGAATAATATGTATTTTCTATTTCTAAAAGGTTTCTTGGCTGATGGAGTTTCCAAAAGTTCCCATATTTGGACAGGGCACAAATTACATTCCCACGATTCATGTATCTGACCTTGGAGGGTGAGTTTTTATAACTGTACTTCTGCACATATGCTATATATACTTGGAGATAAATGGCACAGAACTGAACTAAATACATCTTTGTCTTACAGAGTGATCCAGAGCATCATTCAACTCAAACCAAGACCAAAGTACATTGTTGCTGTTGATAATTCCAGGAACACTTTAGAGGATATTGTACAGGTGATTTTGTGATTCTAATTTCAACTAGAACAGGTAGACTTTGCATTATGAAGAAAAGCCCTGGGATTTCCTATGAGTAAGAATTCAGAAAGAGTAGGAAGAAAAAATCTCTGTCTAACCTCCAAAAATCTGAAGGCAAGAAATATTAATGTGTCACCAGCAGTAGATTGAAAACTACGCTCACTGGCCACCTTATTAGTTACAGCAATTCAGTTGCTTGTTAACTCTAATGTTTAATCATGCATTCACATGGCAGCAACTGAGTGCACATAGCCATGTAGACATGGTCAAAACGACTTGATGCAGTTCAAACTAAGCATCATTATAGGGAAAACTGCAGATCTACTGGGATTTTACCACACAACCACCTCTAGGGTTTACAGAGAATGATCAGAAAAAGAAAATATTCAGTGAGCAGCAGTTCTCTGGGTGTAGATGTCTTGCTGATGCCAGAGGTCAGAGAAGAATGGCCAGACTGTTTCCAGCTGAAACAGTAACACAAATAACAATTCACATGGGCTCACCAAAAATATATATATATAGCTACAGCAAATAACATACCATGTCACAAAGCTCAAATCATCTCACACTTTCCTTGAAGATGACAGACAGATGACATCATTTCAGTATACTCAAATGGCCTTGCCAGTCACCCGATCAGAATCCAATAGAGCACCTTTGGGATGTGGTGGTGGATTTTGAAATTCAGACTGCAGCTACTGTGTGATTATGTCATGTCAAAATTTCTGAGGAATCTTTCCAGCACCTTGATGAACCTATGCCATGAAGAATGAAGGCAGCTTTGAAGGTAAAACGGTATTCAATAACTAGTAAGGAGTGCCTCATAAAATGTCCAGTGAGTGTATTTATAGGAAGAATACTCTTTTGAGGTGATGAAAATCCAACTGAGATCCTTTGTCAGAAGTCACGTTTGTTAGTTTGGCAAAGAAGGAGAAAAAACACACAAAACAATCTCTTTCTTACCTTTATGTCACTAGATGATAAGTCATGTGCTTGGACCAGAAGAAATTCAGAAATTACCACCACAGGAAGCGATTGCCATGAAGGCGTTTAAGGTACTGTAAACTATGTGATTTATTTGATTTCATTTTAAGATGATTTTGATTTTTTTCTGCCTATAACTCCAAGATCTAGAGCTCTCTATATTAGTATTTTAAGCAGAATACTCACCCAGGCTTAGTACTGCTGTTACTGTCACTTGCAAATGTAAATGTTTTCTTTAGTCCCTGAAAGTGTTGCAATAACAGCTTGTGACACAAGCCCAAGACTCAAAAGTTTGCGTTCAATTTCTGTCGTTGAGAGATTTAAAATGTATTTTCTTTCCGAGTTGTTTGCTGTTACAGCTCCAGTTTCTGTAAATATGGATCAAATAAACTATGTGCTGTTTGTTTGGCTTATAGTAAACATTTGTGCTATTTGCATATTTGCGAAAAAATATTTATTATCAAAGACACTGTTGGTAATTTAACACCTTTTTATTTCAGCCAGAGGAACTGGAGTGCCTCGGCATCAACCTCCGCCTGGAGACCTTTATCATAAATGACTTTTTCAACCTAAGCTGGACGTCTGAAGCCGGGATAGTTGAAAACATGTATAACATTGTGCAGGAATACAAAGACACCTGGCAGCTGCTTGTGAGTGTTCCAAGTCTGTCAAATTAAATTACACCAATCCATTTATGCAAAGTAGTGCATCTTTTACAATATGCTACATAATTTGTATAAGTCATCATAAATTTTCAGAAAACCTGAAATAGAAAAGAAAATACTTTTCTCACTTATTTCCCAGTAAAATTGTATATTATACATCTTTATATTGTTGTAATTCAATAAAACAACTAATTATGAAGAGATCATCCACTCATTTTGGGATCCATGCCTGTCTATGTGTTCAATTTGAAGAGATTTTGAAAAACCTATTGAAGACCGAACGTTGTCCCAACTGTTATCTGGAATGTGTGACAACAACGTTAGCTCTCCATTTCACTGCCGTAATCTGAAGTCACAAGTGTTAAAATATGACTGTGTTTGAAAATTACATTAACAGAGAAGGAATCATAGATAGAAGATGAGCCTAATATGAAAATGTAGGCAAAAGTGTATGTATCCCACAAAATGTAGGTGTCCCACTTGGGGACAGGAAAACTGAAAATTGAGCTAAAATGCATAAAACATCCAGTGCTTTTTTATTGTTCTTGTGTAGCCAATTAGAATCTTGCTGCTTGGACCTCCAGCTGTGGGGAAAACTACTCTTGCAGAAAAGCTCTGTCATCATTACCGGTTGCACCACATCAAGCTCAAAGAGGTCCTCGAAGAGAAGATTGCACAACTGGTCAGTGGAAGCAGAACTGCACATAGATACCAGACAGTTGATTTTCCGCTCACTGCTGTCCTGTAGCTACAAGAAAATGTGCTGCCCTCCTGTGGAAGTCTTTCTGTAAAGAGAGGGGATTTACTAATGCAGGTGTACTTTGAGACTTGTTATGTGGTACCAGTGAAATTCAAAAATAAAGGAAATCTGTTGTGTTTCTTTTGTGTGCTGCAGAAGGAGATAGTGAATGGACCTAACCCTGAAAATATCAGTCAAGAGGTAATGACTGCTGCACAGACACAACTGGGGAATATTCACAAAAGCATGGAAGAAAATCAAGGTTGGTAACAGAATTATAACCCTAAATAAGACAATCTTGTGAGGCTGAAAACTGCAAAACATGTTTGCTTTATTTAAAAATCTTTCTTTGCAGTCTTTTTGAGTCTAGGTTTTTTTTTTCCTTTTACTTAAAACTGTTACTTGAAAAGTCTCTAAAATAAAGACATGCTTTTGTGGAGGGATGAAGAACATTTTAAAACACAATTTGTCAGGGTCTCTGTTTTGAAAGGCTTCATTTTTACCAAAACTGTCAGATTCTGTGAATCTGTGTTCAGATTTCTGTGGTTTATTCAAACTAGTGTTTTGTTCCATCAGGTCGACTAGTTGACCATCTCCTTTTTGAAATTGTGGAAGAAAAACTAAACTCAAAGCCATGTAAAAACCAAGGCTTTGTTCTTGATGGTTTCCCTAAGACTTATGAGCAAGCGAAGATGATTTTCTCTGGTAGGTTTCATCAATTATTTGAGTCACTGTATAAGCTTTAAAAGTCTTTGTCTCATAAAGTATAGCGGTTGTTTCTGTTGCTCAGATGTGAATGTGGATGAGGATGCTGGGAAAGAGGATTTGGCATTGATGTCCAAAGCACCAGCCTACAAACAGGCGATCACTCCAGGTTGTTTATGTCTTTGTTATGTCTTTGTCTAAGCCTTTGCTGACTTATCAGGATGGACTTACTTCTGTTTGCAACATGTGTTGCAGAGTATGTTTTTGCCCTTGATGCGTCAGATGTCTTCCTGACAAGGAGAGTACAAGGACTTCCAGAAAATGTGGTAGAAAAAATGCGCTTCACCCAGGATGAATTTGTACCTCGCCTGACAAAACACAGACAGCTCAGTGGGGCTGAGGAAACAGTGTGTGACTACTTTGATCAGATTGAGATTCACCCATTACATATCGGTACTGTCTGCAAAGCCACTACAACACTACACTCTGATAGACTGATCACAAACAGGAGACAAAGAGTACTGAAGAGCACATAAATGATAAACCATGAACAGAAGACTTAAAAAAAAAATCAAAAGAAAGTGAAATTGTCGAACATTTCAGATTATGTCATCTTTGGAGGATGAGACAGTGTCCGACTCTGTCTCTGTATTGCCTGTTTCTATTAGTCTTTTGCTCTTTCCGGCATCAGGGGTCAGATGTATAAAATTATGTAGATTTAATGTGTAACCCTATACATGCACAGAAAGGTAGAAATGGACAAAAGCTGGACTTCCCTAAGTCAACTGCAACCATTATTAGCACACCTGTGCTTTCCCTACAACGAAAAGACAGTTAGCCACGAGAAAAGGTCTTTCCTGTTTACAGTGGCTCTGTTTGTGTGATTTGTTCTTCTCCAGAGGTCAGGACAGATGATCCAGAGTACACAAACATCATGAAGATGACCACAGAGGTGGTGGGCCCTCCCAAGAATTATGGCTTGAGTCCAGAGGAGCAGGAGGAGCAGGACCGGAAAAAAGAGGAAGAGAGGAGGCGGAAACGGTCCGCAGAGGCTGCTGAGAGGAAACGCAGGAATGAGGCTGTACTGGCTGAGATGGCTGCCCAGTATGAGGACTGGGTAAATAACACTGTGTCCATCAAAGTGTTTCATACCAGAAGATGTAGAGGAGCAAATGACTCTTAAATACTAACTACAGGTTAAATAATTTAATCATTAGCAGAAAAATTTATCAGAGGTGAACAGACAAGAGAGTGAGCAGCTGGAAGTTCAAGTTCTTCCCCTGCGAAACTACCTGATGAAGTACGTGATGCCCTCACTCACTGAGGCCATGGTAGAGTGCTGCAAGATTAAACCGGAGGACCCTGTTGACTTTTTGGTATTTTAAAAACAAACTTTCCAACAGAATTACCTTTATTGAACATCAGTGAGCTGATACAGCAGTTGATTTTGTGTATTTTTTTTATTGTTTTTGCAGGCGGAATATCTTTTACGGCAAGAAGAATAAGAATGACTCCGATGAAGGCCGTGCTCTGATGCTATCGATCACTGTTTTTATGTTGTTACATTGTTACAGTATTATAATTAAGATGAAATGGTTTGACGAGAATTTTGTTAAAGAATGTGTTATCTGCACACTACAAAATGAACTCAGGATTCTATTAAAATACTTGTACACAAAGCTCATCACCAAAAATGAATATTTAACATCTTGAAATGTGACAATAAAATTAACTTTTAACAGTTAATTTTCAACACACTTTAAGTATCAATTTTACTACATGCTCAGTGGTGCTGTAAAAGTATGATTACAGCTCTGTCCCCTCTGAGCCTCCAGCTGGTGGGTGACTCAGCTCAGACTGTTGCTGAGTAAGCACTTACTGGAAGAACAACTATGCTGGGACTGGTTTTATGTAAACACGGTACTCTTCGGAATTATCACTGTGTAAGGCTCTGCAGGTGATGAAGTAGAACTTCTCAAATATATTTTTCAGAGATATATTGTTACGCCTTGTTCATATGGAATGGAATCGGGTGTATTTTTCTGCATATGTTAATATTTATCACTAAAATAAAAATAGATGTTGCTTTTCTAGTTATTCTTGATTTAAAAAAACCCAACAAAAATTAAACTGCAAGGGAGAAATTCAGTGTGTAAAATTTGAGGCTTCACTCCAGCCTTCTTTTTAAAATTTTGTTCTTTCAACACTAGATGGTGCAGGTAGTCTTTCAGTGAACTTTACAGAGAAAGGAAAGATCGTTACTTAAGTTAATCTGTTTGGGTTTTTTTTTAATTGTGTGTTTCTCAATTCTTCTAAATAACAAGACACTGTTTGTCTTCCGCTGTTCCGCTTTCTTGCTGTGCAGAATAAATTAGTCTGCACAAAGAAAAAGCCTTTGTTGTGATATTCTTGTAAAATATGTCATAAAATAAGAGTTGGGCATTCCTGTTGTAGTGGTCATTAAAGGCAGAGTGGTGTCTGCAGTCTGCTTTGTAGTCTGTGACTGAGGAGCTGTCTCTAGGCTCACTTATGCTCCATGGAAAAGATATTATGTCACAAAACACCCTTTTGGTGTGCTAGGCTGTACCACAATAACGGTCAGGAATAGTCCACTAGCACTGCAGCTGTAATAAATAATGTTACGTTGTCACACAGTCTCAAAAATATAAATACTTTATGTGTAAATATTCCATTTACATACAAGGGTTGTGAAGATATGGTGACAAAGAGTCCTATTGTACTCTTTATTATGATTTTATTTTTCACAATATACACTACGGAAACTGCAAACTACAGTTCCTGTAGTGGATGCCCAACAGAGCCACGTTAAAATGCTAAATTTTAGAACATTAAAATACAAATTACCAATTGTTCCTCTTTGGATAGTTTCACCCTTCATACCTCTAGTAGGCAAGTTAAAACACACACAAACACACAGTCAGGTAACCAAGTTGTGTCTGCTAGGCTTTTCAAAAACGTCCAAATGTTTATGCTTAAATATTGTGTGTCTGTGCAGTGGATCAGTACAGTTTATGAATGTTTGCTAACAAACCTCTTACCCAAACCTATATACTTATGTATACTTATATATCCATATTTTGTACCACTTGTGCCCTGTACATCAAACAAGTATTATCAGTTATTTGGAAAAAAAAACCCGAAACTGCTTAACGCAGTTCTACAGTCGCAGGATTCAACCTGCACTGGCTGTAAGGTAACACAGAAAAAACACCTGTATCTTCTATGTTATTGGCCACCCCACATTTCTTTAAAAGTGAAGTCAATCAGATGGTATTGCTTGGTACGTGAAAATCTTCATGTATTTTTCTGCATTCATAATTTTATCAATTTTCCAAAGATCCACAACTGACTGAAATGTGGCCCTAAACCATTACAGAGCCGCCACTGTGTTTTACAGATGGCCATAAACACTGTTGTACCTCTCTCCTGACCTCCTTTGTACATATTGGCAATGACTTGAACCAAAAATTTTCAAATTTGGATTCATCACTTCCTGTTTTTCTGTCTATCTAGGTTTTTCTAACCGGCTGCTAGATATTACTTTGCTTTGCAAGTAATATCAACCCTCCTTTTAAATCTGTGTGGTTTCAACCACCTTCTAGGGTGACATAGGGTGCACAGCATTTCTTTCCCTCAGCCCTTGTTGGCTCTAGTTTTTAAAAGACAACACTATATTATTGAGGCGTTTCTGATGTCTGGCTTTTCTCCAGTGGCTATAAAGAAAGCAGTGAAGGCTGTCATCATGGGTCAAATTTAGGTTAACCCACCACAGTGTTTTGCTGCCTTAGCTATACACAAATAATTCACCTCAAAGTCCCAAGATGTACAGATTTCAGTAGAATTTGTACGCTAGCATAAAGTAAATTAGATGCAATTACAAGAAATACTGAGAAACTACTAGGGGGAAGGCGGTGGAAGGCTTTTCAAAGAGTTGTTTTTGCCTTTTGCAACAGTTATTTTTCAGTTTTACAGGAACATGACATAAAACGACAAAGTACACGCATCACATCATATGTCATCACATGTCAAACTTTAAGGCTGTCTCAAAGCATTAACAGGGGTATTCCCTATTGTCGTGTAAACGTACATAGTCTCTCCCTCATATTTGGTTTGCTGAGATTTGGTTAACATTCCTGTTCAGGAAACTATTTACCACTTTAGGTAATAAATGCCCCACTATGTTCGCCACCCATATCTTGCTGTTCACAGAAAACAGAACAATTTAATGATGCTAATGTGTAAGTTCAATAAAGAAAATATATGTCCTCACATCTGTCCGCTGCCGGCTAAATCTAAGCTTTATCGCTCATCACTGGTCTAGTCCAATCACCTTCTCCCAGCCTTCTCCAGGCCAATCAGCAATCATGCCGCGTACTTTAAATCTCACTGCGCATCTGTCTTTCTCCTTCGCATCTCCACCTCTCATCACTCAAGCTCCATTCAAGCCACCTTCATGTCCACCACCAGCGTCTAGGCTGCGGTGTCCCACTCTGCTGAGACAGGCCATTGGAGTCTAACCACCAAAAACCTCTATCTATAATCTGTTCAGCAATAAATCATGTTCATTCTTTCTAATCAACTGTCCTTATCAAATTACACAATAGTGATTAGAGCAGTTTAACGTTTACTTACTTTACATTTTTAAAACCCACACCTCACAAATGGCTTCAGCTCAAGTCTGTAAAAAGTAGGTTATCAAAACAAGACAAGAACTGGGAGCAAGTGTGTGGTTGTGTGTTGAGGTGTGGTAGTAAATTGTGGGAGTGTGGTGAAGGGTACTTCAGTAGAAGGAGAAGTGACAGGAAGACTGAGAACCACCGATTAAGACTTCAGATTGTTATTTTCATCCTCTGCATTTGAAGCCAATGATAAAATCACATGCATTTAGACTGATCTGTGCCAAAAAGGTGTGTCTACTGTATAAAACATTCTTTCATTTTGGGATTTTCCTTCAATAATAATTCAATTTTAGCATGTAAATCAAGTCAGAATAATAGGAGATCTACCAAACTTCTCAATTTGATGGCAATGTGTCTGGATGTGTGGAAGAGATGGAGTGTAGAGGAGGAGTAAAATACTGGTGAGGAAGGGTATAATTAGCAGGAGGTGAAAGGTTCGTCCCAATCAGCCACAGTAAAAGTGTTGGCAGTCACACTGTGAGAGCCCGACTGGTCTGGCAGAAGCAAATTAGGACAGATTTCCCCTGCAGAGAGCAGGTCCAGCTCTGTCACCAATATTTAATTTCATATTTATCGAGCCATGTCCTGCCAAACTCCCATAGTTCCCATAATTCATGTCAGTGTAGATGTGTGCATGGTTTAGCTTTTACTGGCCCCAAAATTGAGCCAGCACCTCCCTCATTTCCAGTATTTTACTGCTGGGAAAGGATTGTATTATCCCACCTATTAAAGGCTATTTTCTTTTTTAACTATGTACTTTTTTGCAGTTTGGGTAAAAGATTAATTTTAAAGGAACTTAATGTGAACGATTCTCGTAGTGTTAACATGTACCGCTTGTTTAAATTTGCCAGATATCAATTTAGTTTAATTTCACCCATCTGGCATTCCAGAAAAGTCAAAAGAAATTCTGGGAATTTGTTGTAAATAACTGTAGTATTTGTTTCTGAAACCCAACGCATGAGCTTGTCCAACTGCTGTTGTACTAAAACTTCTCACCTGCTCTGTTGCATGTTAGGAAAATTGTGTTGAACCAGGGTGGAGTGACAAACAACCACACTATAGCCAGTCTGAATCTGTAATATCCATATGATATTTATCTATATCATGAACTTACATATACAGTGTGAGAACAAGATTTCAGCCTAATTACCTTAATGCTAAAGCCTCTTTTTTTCTTTAATTATTGTTGGGGCACTATTAAGCTTGCTGTGGTTTTGCCTGTACGGGAGTGAGCAATTGCGCTCTCCTCTTTGTTGGGAACCCCTCTTTTTTCTGTAAAGTCCACTCAGAAATCACTTTTGATACTTAAGCTGAGGGAAAGGATTCATCTGTGTAACTTCATGGACGGTTCAAGATCATAAAAAGAAGGTTTGTGAAAACCTTTTCACCTAGTCGTGTTATTCCCCCTTGGATTTTGTCCTCAGAGTCACTGACCTATTGTTGGCTACGTGAGTCCTGAAAAAAAAAGAGTAGGAGTTATTTATTTATGAACTGCTAGTTAAGCTCTCCCCAGTATTCATGCATACAATGAACAAATATGAATAACAGTTTACAGTTCAAATCCTTCCATAAGTTTCACTTCAAAACCACAGACTCCAAAACTATGAAGGCAACTCATGGTCTAATTAATTTTCCACCTTTGATTTGATAGTAAAATTGAGAGTCATGTTGCACATCTAAACGTTCACAAAAACTAAATCAAAGGGTTGAGTGTTCACTTGTAAAACTCCTCAGTACTAACAGCCAGAGGTCAGTGTCTGGTCCACCATAATGGCTGCTCTCCAGTGGAAAACCTTTAATCCTGGGTGCCAGGAATAGTGAGAACTTTCACCTGAACAAGCAGCAGACAGGGAAGAAAGGTTTCATTCTGTGATGCAGGACGTCAGCTCAAGGAGATGAAAAACAGAAGACTTAAAATGGAAAGAAAATCCTCTTCCCTTGACCTTTTTTAAATTACTTGTTTCATTTTTATTTTGAGTGCAGTTTTCCTCTCAGTGCTTCCTGATTTTACGTCATCACGTTTTTCTTTTCTTTTTTCCTGGATGTAGATGTAACGTGTTATTTTAACTTCGTACTGGGTGATTTTATCAGTAACACATCTCATGCACAAGCAATGTCCAAGTCACCATTAGTGACAAAAATAATAACACGATTGTGCAGCCTTTTTTTTACTGCACGTATGATTCAACCACCCCAAACATCCAGCCTCCATCAGAACCTCCTCTTTTATTTTCCAAGTACAACATCCACCTCCATTTCCAAATAGAGGAACCGCACCACCCCTCCCTTCTTAAAACAGACCATAACAGGCCTGCCCTCTTTACCTGCTATACCCCCTTTTCTCCACCTTCCTTTGAGTACCTCTCTATCTGTCCTTCACCCTCCTTTTTTAATAATAATGACTTCACTTTTTAAAACACATATGGTCTTACGTATGTTCATCCATACATACATAGTTAAATACATACATCGACACCATTACCTTGCCATAAATTCGATAAATCTTGTGCTTCAGCGAAGCTGCTACAGGGAGGCTAGGTCTCCTAATGGGTGATTATGTGGGTAAGAATTATTATCATAATTTTTCAGCTAGTTTTCAAGTGCCTTTATTTGGCTTTTATTCCTGAAATAATTTTAGAAATTTCCATATGTCATTTATTTTTTTATGTGACTCTTTTGCTGCTAACTGGTCCAATTATTCACCAGCTAGTCGCTACTTGTGTCTGCTGTTTGGTGCTGAGCAGGAAGGGCACTGTTGTTTTTTAAGTAATTTCACAAACAGCCGAAGGCTACAGTCCCAGACAATACATCTGGAGTGAGTGTGAACCTGGATCCATAAATCCACACAAAACAGATGGAAACAGTGTTGTTTTTCTCAGGTCAAAACTGGCCGTGGTATAAAACTGAACTGTAGATAGACATGTGTTGATATTGTTTTTGCATACAAAAGAGGTCTAGTCAGAACATTTCTTACAAAAGCAAAAAATATCAATTAGATTATTGCAATAAAGAAATTAAACAGATATTCATAACCTAGATGCCTGTTTGTTAGATATAAACAACACCTGTGTCCAAATGGAATATATCCACAGTGTATCTGACGGTATTGTGTCTCATTTACTGTGTGGTAATATTTATTGTGGACTCTCACAACCCTCAGCTCACTGGTACTGATGTTAGCTAACTGTGTCTTCACACTGTCGAGCTAAGAAATGCACCTAAAGCCAGAGGGCTTCTCATGAGTTTGTTACTCTTCTCACAAGCTAGAATGCTTTGTTTGTTTCATTTTGATTGAATTCTTGAACAGAAACTTTCCGCTGAGGACATCCAGCAGACACTGAGGCTGCGTTTTTAATGTTGGCATGACTTTCAGTTAAGAACTCTTTTTTTAGCCAAGACTAAATGTCGGGAACAGACGGTCAGCTGGCTGTTACTCAATGTCGAAATGCTTGCTGGGTAATTTGGAAACTTCACTTCCTAGTTCCTATGTCTTTGGGCTGTGGGAGGAAGCCGAATTACCCAGAGAACCAGAACCCACACAAACATGTGGAGGGCATGCAAACGAATGAAATACTTAGTCGGGCTACAGAGACAGGTGGGGGTCATGTTGTTTTGTGTTTCGCTGCTTGGGCTATAGTACCATTTACATGCCCTGTTTATTATCTGAATGCTATGAGCATAAAGTTCAGATAATAACTGCATTATGCAGTGTAAATACACATAGCACACAACCACCTTTCCACTATCACTTTTCAGATGTAGTTAAATTCCCCTGCTTATCTCATACGGGTAATTTTAGGTGCTGAGCCACACAACAAGTGTGTGTGTGTGTGTGTGTGTGTGTGTGGTAAC
>VUQG01000122.1:46191-64800 GCA_015106755.1 Etia nguti
ACCTTGCTTTCCTGTCTTCTAGTCGGTTCACGGGAGCAATCTTTACAACCTTGCCATAGCTTCGCTTGCCTGGATGCTGGTCTCATTCACGCTGCTGCTGCTGGTAAAACCTCTCTGTTACTCACCACTCTCACCTGCCTGCCTGCCTGCCTCCCTGCACTACTGCTTGGAATTTTGGACTCACCCAGACCTCTGTCTCTCGCCTTCCCCTCCTACTTCTCTCCACATGAAGACAATGCCCTTGACTTGTCACAGTTTCCCCCATCAAGTTCCCGCACCCAGCCATCATAAGTGTCCCCTCACAGTTCATGTTATTTGCCCCTTCCCTCTTGGCTCTGAGTTCATGTTCATAGTTCCTGCTCAGTTCATAGCCTTAGCTCTGTTTACCTTGTGCACCTCGTCATTGTTGAATAAAGTTCTTTGCTTATCACTTCCCGAGTCTTTGGTTGAATCTGCGTTTGAGTCGATCTCTCATCTCGGGCCGCTGAGCCTTGACACTTGGCAGAAGTTGTGTCACAGACCTTTCCAGTTTTCTCCTTAGTCTTTACATGGTGATTCACTTGGTGAATCTTACCTTAATGTAACCATAGTGTATTTAACAACTTATACTGTTGTATTGTAGTTCCATATTACGTATATGGTGTTTTAGTATAAATGATGTAAACATAGAACATTTCTTGCACTCACCTAAAGTCAGAGTTTAACCCTGTAAAGCCTGAACCATGAAATTATGGCCAGAAAAATCTCAGTTTTTGAAACATGAGTGTTTATTGAACCTTCTAACAAATAATTAAAATATATATTGTATATTCCACAAGGATGGAGGAAGTATAGATGTAACTCCAATTTCTTAGCAATTTTTTGTAGTTGGGCAACAAAACAACAACATTACATCAGTCAAAGGCACTGTGTCAGGTTTCTGGCAGTCAAGTGTGTTGGTGGACATCTGAGCCAATAAAGAGAACTGTACACTGTGTGGATGCATGTGAAGGAGCTGAGGTGAAACTACTCTAAATGGGCCTCTAACTCGCCTCAAAATGCCTTTACCACATCACTGGTGACGATTTTCTGTCTGTGTGTGCGTGTTTTCCAAGTATAGGGCAGTATCTGTTTATTTAACAGTTGCTTGTTACTCACACATTGCAGCAGGTGTGATATCTGTCCTCTCTCTCTCACACAGAAACATAATATGAGTTACCTGAGCCACAGGGAAAAGCAGAGTGTTTTTACAGCTGTCTATGTAATGAACTCTTTGGGGGCCTGTCAAGTCAACAGTTAGCTAACGTCTCAAATTTTGTGGTATATGTGCGTGCGTGTGTGTGTGTGTTGACGAAGGTTAGGTAATGTCTCTATGTGCCACCTCCTACTTCTGGCAGGTTTAATGTCAATATGATTAAAATTACATAACCTGAGTTGTCATACAGACAGAAAGCTAAAAGACCCCCTGCCCCGCCCCCCAAACAGGCTTCTCCATGGAGAATTTTATCTTAAAGTGAAGAGTGAAGATGGAAAAGTAAGTTATCTAATTTATAAAGCTTTTATACTTACAGAGGTAAATAGTTTCATTGCTCGAGGTGCCGATCTTAATAAAAAGGTAATCACGTTTAAATTAAACACGGCCATTAAAGGACGGCAAAGAGGGCTGAAAAGACAGCTAACCCTAACCCTATAATGTGAATTACAGATGTCCAGGGCTTTTTTTTTTTTATTTCTACCATCACACAGTTCAGCCATGTGCAGGCATGACATCACATCAGCAGCAGCAGAACACATTGGTCCTGTGGGTTTTTGGTAATAAACTGCTGCCCAAATACAGCACTTACGACTACTGAACCTTCTTTATCACCAGTCAGTTGTGGTGTGGAGGGAGGGAAGAGGTGTTACATCCCCCCATTAATGATTTTCAGGAAAATTTTGAAGTTGGAGCTTTTACTCTGTAAAGTGAAGTTTAATTCACTCTGAAGTTCCAGAAAGCAAATCTGGTGGCTTGATTTATACTGGTCAGTAAGCACAACATGCCTTGCTCTGAACATTTTCTCATAGCAGACAGCTCCTTGTTTATGTTACAGCGTCACTGAGTGTTGTAATCTGAAAAAAGAAAAATACAACTTTCAAGTGAATCAAAACTTTTCTACATCCACTAGATAAACTATAAGTAGGAAAAAAAACAGTTAGCTTTACTTGGGCATCAAAAAGACGACAGTAGAGCATTTTCCCTGGTAAATTGTGATGAACATTTGTTGCCCTTTTGGCTATGTGTTATGTTGACAGGAGTCTGGGGTTAGAGATGCTGAGCATTCATAATATGTAGAAAAACTGTAATTAAAATCCTACTCCAGTGACCTCTGCAAGTTTTAGGTTTAGGGTTCTCAAATATACCTTCCAAGTCAGCATGTGGTGCACAGTGCAAACTGAAATTTGCAAAAAATTCCTGCTTTGAATACAGAGTGTGGCCAAACCATGAAACACTTGATTATCCTGCAACTGACATCAAGGGTGGGAGGTGGTAAGACTGGAACATTGTGAAGAAGGTATAATTAAATGATAATTATTTAAATAAAAAGTATGCAGGCACAATGAGGGATGCATATGTAAAGTATTTAAAGCAAATAAAAATGTGGCATAGTTGCACAATTGTTTGCCTCTCTCTTAATAGCTGGTTGTGGTGTAGCTGGAATACTTTGCCCTGCAAATTTCCCGTCCATCAGTTTAGCTTCACTGCTAACGATTTATGGCTCTACATATGGGAAGAGTTTAGACATGTCTGCTTTAGGTCTCCCACTACAAAATAGAAAGACAAGAAATGGTTTGCATTATGGTGAAGGATTTCTAAATTATCAAAAATGACATTAATTCACACTTTTGCTTCAGCTTTATAAGAAGGAAATGCTTTATGCTTACAACTTCTCAAGAGACTGAAGGAATAAGGGATTTTTGGTGGCTTTCTGAAGGAAGTTTTTGTTGGAGGTCAGGTTGCTTTAACATCCCCCAAGGGATGTGATGTTCCAGCACAGGGAAAAAGAGGGCAAGGCTGTGAAAATATAATTCAGCAGGAGATCAGGGCAGCCACAGTCTTCTGCGGGGAGGTTTTCATCTGGTTTCGTCCACAGCTGCACAAGCCTTTCTCAGATATCAGTGCGGATTGTTAATCATAGTCGCATCTAACAGTTTGATTTATATCGCTTTATGGTTGTATAAAATAGGTGATATTTAACATTCCAAAAGTATTTTTTGTTGTCAGGTCATTTGTGAACAGCTTTGCACTGCACTAATTGCACTATAGACTTTAAATTTATAAATTATCTGTGTTTTAGATAGAATACTCATGTTAAAATACCATGCTATATAAAGACAACTAAATTAAGCTTCAAAATCTAATGGGGAAGGGTTGTGACATGTGTTTTGATGTAGGGACAAAACCAGTCTCCCTTCTTTACATCATTATATAATCTTTGGAAGTTCAACAGGATACTGACACGGTAGAAACTCTACAATAAGTATTTATTGAAGTTCAATGCAAGCCAGTCGCATTTCATTACATCATCCAGATTTACAGACATTTTATGATATTCTTTTTGTTAAACTTTTGCTTTGACATATCAATGATTATTCGTGTTTCTTAAGACCCAAACCCCATTAAAAAACCATAATATCTATTATCAAAGTGTAAAGACAAATTGTCCCTAATTTTGGTGTTTTTATTTTTAATACTTGATAAATTTACATAAACTTCTTGAATTCTGTGACCTGTCAGGCATCATACGTCTTAAAATATTAGTAGCAAATAATGTGAAATGAGCTTATTTGCTTTCTTTCTAGATGTGAGAAAAATAAAGCTCTCTCACTGTCAACATGTACGAGGTGATGCACTTATGCTTCTTTTGCACTAGTAACAACTCAGTTCGGCTCAACTCTACTCGACTCGGTTTTTAGAGTTCTCCATTAGGTGGTAGTACCTGGTACTAGGTGCTTTTAGTACCTGCTCGGCCAAGGTTCCAAGCGAGCTGAGTTGATCTGAAAATGTGACATCAACAGACTGCATGCCACTGATTGGCCAATGGCGTGACTTGATAAGTCATGAGAGTGACTCCATCACAAAAAGGACAAAAAGCTGTAGACAGAGAAGCAGGTATACCATCACCTCAATGTCCTCCATTGGTGTGTTGGGCTTGTGGCACATACAAATCAAGTCACTGGACCTTTGGCCGCATCGTTATCACGACCCCATGCACACTGAGCTGGTATTCAAAATGACTGACACTACAATGGTGAATAGAGTTGAGTCAAGCTGAGTGGATACTAGTGGAAAATAGCATTAATTTAATCTCCAAAGTTCAAAAAGTACATCTGAATCTTTTTTTTTTTTCATATTGTATCTTTGCAAAGACGTGAGCTAGCTTTCCTCTATGTCCTCATACTTTATGCTAAACTAGATTTATCACCACTTTAAGCTCCATGCTGTAAGGCGTAGGAGTGATATCAAGCTTCCTATCTTACACTAAGAATTGTAAAAAATTATTATCTCTAATGTCAGCAGCAGTTGTTTTTTTAAAAAAAAGTTCTCAGAGTACCCGCTCTGAACCTCCAATGAAAACTGATTTTGGTTTTAATTGTGACACTTTAATAACAGTGCCCCCCCACTGGCAAGGATATGTCGGCAATGTGTACATAACGTCAAAACAAGTGGATTTTTTCCATAGAGTAGTGAATGACAATGTAAACCTTTGGCTAGTCTGGATGGAAAACACCACTACTTAAGTCCAAATCTGTGGTTAACAACCCTTCCATTTATTATGCCCCAAGAGGTTTTAGCAGCTTGACAACAACCTCAAACACATTCTTTGCTTCTGCTACATTAAACAGGCAAGACTTCATATTCAGTAATGGATGTTTTTCTTTTTCTTTTTTTTGTTTTTAATATTCCTACTGATTTTGTCATTTAGTTTTTTATTTTGTTCTGTAAAGTAATTTGTTATTGTTATATGATTTCCACTGTAAGAGACCCCATCAGTTATATGAAGACCACTTCCAAAAAGTCTTTCCAAACACTGTCAGTTTTTAGGCTTGGTCATTTTGACTTCTCACCAACAGTTCAGTCTGTAATAGCAGTTCTGTCATAGTTTTAGGCCTTCCTTTTTAGTTCAGCACAGGATCAGGAAAACCCTTTTTAACACCCCCATGTTAAATTTGATTTGATGCACTTGTTCATTAAGTTCTTCATTGTCCTCCTCAGTTTCATAGAAATGGATAATTGGGCATTGGACCATGACCCCTTCAACTTCTTCGTACCAGACAAATTACATCTGACTCAATGTTTCTCTCTATTGTCTCTTGGAACCAGCAGCAGGCGCCACAGTCCCTTGTCTGGGGTTGTTGATTCGGTCATGGCTGCACGGTAAGCCTGGAGGTCCAGAGGCTCCTGGTGGTCCTTGGGGCCCTACTGGCCCCTGTTTTCCCTTGGGTCCTATTGGCCCGCTAATGCCAGGTATTCCGGCCTGGCCCTGGATCCCTGGAGACCCTGGAGGTCCTGGGAGACCATCTTTCCCAGGGGGACCCATATCACCTTTCTGGCCCCTCTCACCTTTTGGGCCTGGTGGACCCATGGACCCCTTGTCTCCTTTGCTACCTTGTGCCCCTCTACTGCCACTAGAGCCTCTTTCACCAGGTGCTCCTTTGGGACCAAGAGAACCTTTAGGTCCAGCAGGTCCACGATTTCCTGTAGGGCCTCGGTCACCTTTGCTGCCAGTCAGCCCGATGGGTCCTTTTGGGCCATTTTCACCACGGTTCCCTTTGGGTCCTGGTGGTCCAGGAGCACCTGTTGATAACAGATGATGATGTAAATGTGAAAGGAAAAAAAAATCAAAATAAAGCATTCTTGTTGTTTATACACAGCAATATCCACCTTTAAGTATAGTGAAGTTCTGTATTAGCTGTGTATGGTGAACATCCACTAGTTTCATCTCCTCCATCACCATAGACAAATTCCTGACGTCCATATCTAGTCGGACATTCAGCAACAAGTTCTGCTGCCTTAGAGTGTCAGCTAAGTGCAGCAGTAGCAAGACTGTGTTGTTCAAGTTCTGCACAAAAAAAGAGAGGAGGGGGGCACATAGATAATGAGAAGCAGTTGGAAGTTTATGTGGAAAATCACAAATCAGCTTAACTAACCTTAAAGCTGACTAACTAGCTCAAGTGATCATGCAAATTACACTGGTCAACAAGCGTTTTGTTACTGGGATTCTTTTGTGTGTACTTTAAGAATAAATCTGAAAGCTGTTAGTATTGGACAACTAGTACGACAACTAGTACGACCCAGACAGAAACTGCAATATGTTTCAGCATTTCGGAAAAACGTTTGGTCTCCAGAAAATAACTCCAAAAACTACAATATAGTTGTTGTGTTTTTTGCAACCTGCAGTTCATCAGTCTGTCTGCCCAGGCGAGTCTGGCATGACGAGCTCTCCGTGTTGATGTACTTGTACATGCTTTGGACGTGGCTCACAGTAGCATTGATGCTGGAGGAGATTGAGACAATCTCCATCTCAATAGAGTTCAAGCGACCATCCAAGGCAGAGAACCGCTCACCCGTCCGGTTCTCATAGTACCTAAAGAGGACAGAAGTTTGTACTGACTGGAATGGTATGTCTCTGTGTGTATATACTATATATATATATATATACTTCATGATATGTAAACATCACTCCACCCACAGACTTGTTCCAGTATTTAGCTTTCACATAAGTTAGACTAAGGTAAAAATCAGGAAGTTTATGGTATATTAAGCCTTGACACAAGTGAGTCAGCGTAAGGATATTGAGTGTTTTGAATGTTACCTGGAATGGTAGTGAAGGTCATGCATGTTCTCCTCATGTTCATCCGTGAATGTTGACACGTTGTCTAGCTGCATCTGTAAGTTCATCACCTGCAGAAAACACCAAAACAATTTGGATCCTATCCTCACACGTCCCCAAATTGCTTGATTTACTGATTTCCAAGAGATTAGACTGTCCAGCTGCAAATTAACCATTTGATTCTCCAAAGAACAAGGGAAATTTAAATCCCCATAACTGTTCCTCCTAATTGATTTTTGGCCATGTCAACAACCATATCTCTTCTATTATGAATGATTTTTTATTTAACACATTCTGTTTATGAATATCTAAGAACAATCAAGCTTACAAATTCACTAACCTGGTGAGTGAGATCATAGTAGAGCTCAGTGGATATGGCGATCCTTTGGTGATCTGCTACGATGTTGTTCTGTAGGAAGCGGATGGTTTGCATTGTGCTGCTGGTGTTGGACTTGAAAGCACTCAGAACCCGGCTGTAGTTCTGCCAGTCACTGGTCAATTTATGGAGGACATACGTGTCCTCATCTGCTTTTCTCTGCAGGGCATCTATCCACTGTGTACTAACAGGTAGAGGGATCACAGAAGATGGGAGTTAGCAGCGGTTTTGATAATAAGGGCAAATATCCCTAATACAGTGATCTCAGACACACACCTGCTGTTAAATGAGCATAAATGAGCATCATCCTTAAAGGTGAATACATGTAGAGTTAAGAAGAAACTGAAATGATCCAGCAGGCTGTGGATGCTGTAATTTAAGGTTACTGGTGTTGCTAAATGTTTTCCTCCATTCATAAATCTGAACACTGAGCATGCTCCATTAAGTGTATGATCTAGTCACATCTGTCCTTCCTCAGCTTTTCATTCACCTGTGTGCCACTGTTGTGTTAACTTGATGCGCTGTAGCTTTGATGTCAAACTGATCCTCCAGCAGTGTTTTTATCTTCTCCTGAGTTTCTTCCACCACGTCCTTCCAGCCCTCTACCCGATCCAAGTACCTTTCCAGTGACTGATTGAGAACTTTGATCGACATAAGGTGGTTTTGGATGTCTCTTGTCAGCCGTTTGCTTGTATCCTTTAGTGTGGCCTGGGTCTGGGAGGCTTGGTCCAGGACCTGGAGAAGAACAATGGTGGTAAATTTTCTTTGGGCTTTAAACTACTGGTCCCGTTTTATTATTTGAACTATTTTTGAGGGCCGCCATACCTGCTCCTGTGCCAGTATCATTCTCTGAATGTCTTCAAACTCTTTCTTCAGCTTACTGATCTCTTCACTGTACAGAGTTGCATCCAGGCAGCCTGAACAGTTAGATGTTGCCCTCACATCTGAGGCGGAACGTTACAAAAGGACGTGAGATGGCAGAGGAAAAGAGGCAGGATGGATAGCTGCTCTAAATTACTGTATTTGACAGCTGACCACACAACCAAGTTCTTAATGTGTAAATGAGTGAACAGAAGAAGAAAACCAATGTATCAGACAGCTAAACAATCAGCTGAAGCTTTTAAGGTAAACCTTCATGAAATTAAATATGTTAAAAATGTGCTGATCCATGTGATAATATTCACAGACAGTCATCTCCTGTCACGCTTTAAACTGAAATGCAATTAAAGCTGTTATAGGAATATATAAAATCCCAGAGGTTGGTAGGAATGTAAGTAAAACAGTTCAATTCAACAAATGTGCAAAAAATCTGTTATCTGTGAAAAAACAATTATTCCTTAATATTTTCTCATAGTTCTTGTAAGATCAAAGTGAGTATTAAAAAAGGACCAGTTCCAGGCTGATCAAGTTACTTTACCGTCTATTCCTTGCTGGACCTTTGTGATCTTTTTGTAGTAAGCTGATTCTTCTTCAGAGAGGCTGTCCACCTTCCTGAACACTGAGTACACAGAATTACACGTAAGTAGTTCAAAGTATTTTAAACAGTTGTACTTATATATGTAACTTACGTATATATAAGTAAAGGAACAATAATAGTGAGCAATCCTTGTGCTCTGGGGTAAATGGGGAGTTAAATCATTAGATTTAATCATGTAAGGAGGAAATAATTAACAACAGCAGTAACTTGGTGTTAACAGGAAATAGGAGATATTTAAAGGAGTAAAAACAGGAAGTTGTAATTTAAGCCCTGACAACAAAACACCTAAAGTTTTCTTTGGCCAAAACACTAATTATGAATGATGGTTTATCCAGCTGGTCAGGTTATAATCCCTCAACATATTTCCCAAGTGACTAACAGCAGTTTAGCAACAGTTAGCTTTTTCAACATCCTAAGCTTTGACCCAGGGGATTACTAGAGGCTGTTCCATAGTCTGTTTGCATATATAAATGCTTCCACATGTGCACATACTAGCTGATGTAACAGTGCAGTTGAACATGGCCCATGGCTTTTCTTATTCGTTGAAGCAACCGAATATATTTTAAATGTATGAATATGAATGAGTAAATCTTTTTTTTGGAGGGGGTTGGGGGCGGGGGGTGTATTCATCTAGTGCCATATGTTTCAAAATACTTTCAATGTGACAAAACACATTTCATTCCCCCAAATATTTTTTCCATAAAGGGGTAAAACTGTGTTACTTCAGTCCGTATTTTGTGCAGAAAAAAGCTGTTGTTAAAAAACAGATGTTCAGCAGGGAATTGAATATCAAAGGTTACTGTTTCTCTCTTGTGCATATTCACAGATGGGATTTGCGGCCAAGTGCATGACTTCTTCTGATGGTATTAAAGTTTTAGTACTTTGGTGCTGCACAGCTGTACTGGAAGTTGACACAGTGTCAGTGTGTTTTATTCAAATGTATTTTGCAAACCTAAGCCATGCTGTCATGCTCTTTTTAGAAAGAATAGGATTTCTCCTGGCAACCCTTGCAAACAAGCCATACTTGTTCAGTCTTTTTCTAATTGCGTTGTCATGAACTTTAACATGTAACATACCAAATGAGGTATGTAGAGTCTGAGATGTAGCTCTTGGGTCTTTTGCAATTTCTCTGGCTATTGCACAGTCTAACCTTTGGGGGAATTTGCTTGGACATTCAGTCCTGGGAAAATTGCGACATTGTGTTAAGATATATAGCAGCAAACTTCCAAAACTGCCCTTAAAGAAGTGGTTAAACTTGTTGATGATCAAGCTGTACAGGAAAAGTTGATATTTTTTTAGTATGTCCTGAGACATAAAACATAAAAGCTTGTATTTCTTTTTTCTTTTTGTGTTTTGAGAACCTGTTGCGAATGGTATCAGCTGTCAAATTAGTCCGCTAATTGTCCTTTATAGTGGAAAAAAACAAATGGTAAAATATCCATTTGACTTTCAGTGTAGCTCTGTATGAATTAGAGGCAAGAAAAATACTTGAGGTTTCCTCTTTTTAGAGTTTGGAACAGTTTATGGGGAACAGCTTTGCTTAAGTAAATTAGTATTTTCGTAAATATAAAGGGACAAAGCTAAAGAAAAATCATAGGCATATTTCCAACTGATATTCTGCTAAAACTATTAACTAACTGTAGTTTAAACCCTACATTGAAAATGAATTGTTTCTGATTTTTTTTGCTTTTCTTTACATAAAATTAAAAAAAACCCCATTATTAATAGATGCAGAAATGGTCTAAAAGGAAGGAAATTAAGCATAAAGGGCTCAAAAATCCCCTACTTAAAATGTGGTTACTCCTAACAACCAAATGTTAACTGAAACCATGCTGATGGCAGATGATGAACATGCACACTCCGTCCAGGTTTCCAGCACATGTGCAAATGAAAAATTACGCAAAATGCCCACACGCATTTTGTGGCACACCTAATTCAAAACTTGGCTTTACTAGGATGTGTACCTGAATACAGCCTTCTGTGTGTTGTGGGATTTTGAATCAGTTCTTGCCTCACTCTGTCCTCTGAGGTCCCTGAACAATTGTAAACCATAAAGATTTACGGCTTTCAAGCCCAATAAAAAGTGATGCTGATGTAAAAAGCACCTGCTGGTGTTGAGTAACTGTCAGGTAAAACATGGGCAACAGAATCCAGGAACACATTCACTTGATCTATGGGAATTTGGGGAGTGCTCTATTCAGGCAACTAAAATGTATGTAGAGAAATCTGATGCGCTTTTCACTCATTTTAATGCATAGAGCATGTTTTTATTAATCAAATCACAAGGCTGAATGCGTCCAATGAATTTCTACATGAGGAAGACCTCTGTGTTTTCATTTAGAGCAAATCAAAAGTCAAGTTGAGCTCACCAAGTGAAGCCAGCACTGCAACAGTTATGATTAGGAAGGCAACAAAGCCATAGAGGATTTTGACAGCCAGTTGAAGAGAATGGCTCTGCTGGCACCTCACACAGCCACCTCGACTACGACCTGGAGATCAAATCAATACAAACAAAGTCAACAATGTGAGTAAATTAGCAAACGAAAACCAAAACTGATTATCTGATCTGATCGTTTAGTTGTATCTATTGTAAAATTAACCACTGATGAAAGAAGTATCCAGATTCATTAGTTAAATTAAAAAACAAAAACAAACAAAAACAAACAATGCTAGCTAAAACATAGAAACCACATTCTTAAGGCAGAGACTGAAGCATCTCCAAAATGGTAAGGCTTGTCGGAGCCTTTAGTTGGCAGATACTGGAGGTACATGTTGAACTGAAATGCATAGCATTTAAAATATCTACAGCTAATACCCTAGTCCAAGATATCAAGTTCTATAAGTTCTTAGTGGGACAGACCAGATTCTGCTGCAGGGACTGTCACGATGTTTTGGCTCATCAGCATGTGATTTTAACATTTAAATCTTTTAATTTTATTTATTTTCTCCCACTTGGGGGCAACAGGAATAAGTCATGAACACCAAACTGACTTATTCAGTATCATCTTAGAGTTAATATGAGAGACACAACTATTGCAGCTGTGTTTGTATTCATATATGCATGGAAACTGTAATTTCACTAATTTATTGTTCTATTTTTCATTTTTAATCAACTCCTGAGAAATAAATGAGCTCTTTAGCATCATCTATGTTCAGCTAATCTCTGAATGTGCTACTATAGAGGTTGTTTTTGTCATTATTCTGCCAGTTACTGACTCGACTGATGCAACCGCTCTATTTAATGTCGGTATATAGTGAATAATTGATTGGACTGACGTTAGGCATATTTTAAAACTGTATTAGTAGACTGGAGCTTTTTAGCGTAACAAACTCACCAAACCTACAATTTGTACACAATATGTCACTGCTGGGGGAAAAAAAAGAAAAGCCCATCTTATGATGATGCTGGTTTTTCATGTTAGATTTGTTCATGTGGCCCTCACCTCTAAATGAAGGCATTTCCTCCTCCTCTCCAGTGAAGTCCTCCTCTGAAGAACAAAGAAAATGCAAACAAGAAGTTGAAAACATGGTGTTTTCCAAATAAAACCAACTTTTATTTTTCATTATGTCATTTTCAATTCTTTAAATCTTCATCCCATGTAATAGAAAAGCCTTAAAAGAAGCACATAAGGGATGAAAGGTTATTGAGCCATTAAACAGGCTAGCTTCCAGGCACTTGTTATTAAATAGAGCTGTAATCATATGGTTTCTTATGATAAATCTCACAGGCTATGGATGTAATTACATTGAATGTGGTTTATATCAACGGAGCCACATAACCTCCAGTACAGGCAGAAAGACCATTTTTATTCCAAAGATATCCAGCATGATTTGTGGAGAAACCCAGCAGGTAAAACGGTGTACCAAGGGACCGTTAAATTAACTGACTGGATCCTGACAGCTTGTATACGTGCTGTCCAATAAAACTGAGGTTTCTCCGAGGCTTCTTACCAGGAGCTTTTAAAAAAATCCTACTTGTAGTTATGATCTGGATGTCAATATCAATGCTTTTACAAGTCAGAAAGCAGTAACATGAATACAACACATGGCTTATTTGCTTTTCTCTGAGACCAGTTAACTTGATTTCTCAGGAGAAAATTAAACCTGCGTCTGTTCAGTGTTAAATTTGTGTCTACAGTATGTGAACACAAGCGAGGGCAAATTGACAGTTGTGCATAATGAACTGGTTTACATCCATGGCTCTTCACCAAGGACAACAAAAGAGTTTGATCATTACCTTTGAAAAGCTGGTTCTCATATCCACCATAGTTGTCTGTCAAAGAGAGACACAAAGCAGACATTTAAAAAATGAAGCTGAGTGAAATTCAGCTCCTCTGGAGCCACGAACAAGTTTTATTACTCCTCTCATAAATCACACAAACCAGCTGCCTCCCTATTTCCCTTGAAGTCTGCATTGCACCGAGCGCGCACAGCATGAAGCTGCTGTCCCAGAAAATGCATGTTTTTGTTCTGTTTAGATGTTTTCTCTGAATTGTTGCTCACTCAGGACAAACCAGTCCCACGGTGGTGCAAAGAATGAGAAAATTTGTTGGTTCTGTGCGCTGACTTTGGTGGGAGTGTTGTGTTTGTTGTGAATCTGAGAAATTTGTCATGGAAAAGGATGGAGTAAGCACGACTTGATATGACCGCAGATTGCCTAACAAACCAAATGAAGCTAGATTACTTTAAAATCCCCAAATGCATTTGACTTCATGTTTTCATAGCTGTAAGTAAGTGCTGGGGCTTTATCGCACATTATTAAATGTGCAGCATAGAACTGCACCTGGGATACTGTGGGTGTGGAGCTGGAAGTTTAGCAATCACTCATGCTGACCACAGGGGAAACTGTTTCTGAAGAAAAGGAGCCGGAAATCAAAACTACACACTGTTAAAATAAAATATAATAAAATAAAATAAAAGTAGAGTTGATGAGTTGCTGACGAGCTTGGATACTTTGGAGACTTCATAGCATTTGTAGCAAGTCTATTTTTGTCACATTTTGAGAAGGATATGGACACCTATGTGGACTGTGTAATGAGTGTTTAGAGCTAAAAAAAACAGTGTTTTTAGGGGACTACTCCTTTGAGCAATACAGCTGTGGAAAAAAGAGTCAGCGGTTGCAGCATTTACTGAAAGGTTTGTCACATGCTAATGAGCAGGTGTAAGAGTTGTTTGGTCTGAGATTTCCACTGTGCAACATAACTTTGGTCTCTTTTGTGCATTGTTATATAAGTGAAAACTGCCTTAAATGTTTCTGTGTTGCAAAAACACGTTGTGGAATTTCTGCTGTGGATCAATCTCTGTGGTTAGCCACACATCATCTCAACATGAGGCGAGGTCTGGCCTCCGCTAGTGAGAAAAAATAGGACAAAAGAAAAACGGCAGGAGAATTAAACCAATGATGGACTGTAAGACAGAAATGTCATTATTTTTTTTGACTAGAGAGACGGTTTTAATGCAACTTTTGTTGAAAAAAAAAGAGATGTATGTGTAATGCAGACACACACAGAGTCGCCCTCAGATGACTAGGTTCTGGTTACACATGGCACGAATGAGAAAACAAACAGGGATTCTAGACTTGGATGAAATTAGGGAAAATATATGTTAGGTTAGGTCAAATGAAATTAAACCGTAGGATTTATTTGGAGAACAATGTTAGTGAAGTTTTGATAGAAGAAAGTATACACTTGCAAAAGCAGCAATGAGGTAAATGTTTATGTGAGTCAGTGCTGAAATGGCTGAGGTCAGGTCTGGGTGGACGAGTCACAAAACACTGAGGCTGACATAAGGATGGGTGGAGGCAGAGGAAAGGGGAGGGAGTAGAAGGGGAAAGAGTGAGAGAAAGAACTTCAGGTTATTATGCACTGAGGCCATGCTTAGAGTGGCAAGAAAGACTTCATACAACAATCTTCAGCTGGTGGCCAGCTACTCCAATCAGCAGAAAATCTTTGCCATTAGCTTTCACAAATGTGTAACTGTTACTAAAGCGCTTGACGTGATCTGCAGCCTATGCTTGTTTAACTAAATACCTGCAACATTTGGTACTTACTGGTATTTTTTTCTCTAACACTCATTATAAGTAAAAATCAAACCTGTATGGAGGGCCGCAAGTGCCAAAGTGAATTGACTAAATGTATAACTAGATAACTGATTGAACATGTCATCAGTTAAATTAAATTAAATTTGTTTCATTTAATTGTTTATTGGCAATTTTAATTAATTAATGATACATTTATTTATGTCACTATTTCAAGTAATTATTTCCCATTTTAATTATTAATTATTTCATGGTTTCTGTGCTGTATGGAGGGCCACAAGTGCCAGAATGAGTTAAATAAAAACATCATTAAATAAAACATTATATAGTAGCATGGTGGTTAGCACTGTTGCCTCACAGCTTGGCCCCTCCATATCTTTCAGCCATTACTCATTTGTTAAATTTGTAATTTCCACTACTACTAGCTAAACTGGGACTCTGCAGTCTCTTCTGCTGACCTAAGGTGGCCAAAACACTCAATTTAACCCTGCAAACAGCAAGCAATGTTCAGAACTTTGTGTTCAGAACTTTACAAGATAAGGTTAAAAAAAAAAAAAACAGAGTTTGTGCAATTATATCTCCTATTTTCCTGGCAAACCATAAAG
Source organism: Etia nguti (assembly GCA_015106755.1). Taxonomy (NCBI): domain Eukaryota; kingdom Metazoa; phylum Chordata; class Actinopteri; order Cichliformes; family Cichlidae; genus Etia; species Etia nguti. Next base: position 61,538 of record VUQG01000122.1, read on the forward strand.
AAATTATGGATTGCTCAAAACTCTTGCAACTGGCTTCATGTTGTAACAGTGAAATTAAAAGTAGTAATAAATTTAAATGTGGGTTTTGGTGAAGAGCCCTCATGTCTGTCTGAAAAAGGTATAAATCCTGTTCAGAGATCTTCCCACCCTGACTAAAGCACATACTTGGGGGAAAAACTGAATTCCTGTAATTTTTTTGGACTTTTGTGGTATAAATATGTTTGAATGCCAGCACACTGTCTGTTACTGGAAGTTGAAATTTAAATTCTAAAACTGTATTGAACCAGAAATATCCAACAGCTCTACATGTATGACTCTCCTTTGCTTCCTTTGACTTGCGCTTTTTTTTAGTCGTATTTTAACTTCTCGGAGTGGAAAAAAAAACCTCTTATGTCTGTCTCGTTAGTGGGGAAGCTGTCGTGTCCAACACACACACAGACCAGAGCTGAGCTGAGCTGACAGCAGCACAACACAGCCCTGCCATATTAAAAGCATGTTTTGGGTCAGTGGAAAGGCAGTCTTAATAATTTGTTGTGCTTCACAAACCTACCACCTATGGTCTGAAAGCATTTCCCTCCAAATTAAACAAACACAGAGCATCTGCATAAACAGTTCACATAAAAAAAAACCTTTGCTTTCCTGTCACTGATAGGGTCGGATTATTCAAGAGCACCCTTGCAACATTGATTCAGCTGGTTCAAATTTCGTCATTAAGGGAGAACAACACCTTCGGTTTTTAGGATAACTGCTGCGAGGTGTAATAAGATAAAAGTCAAGAAAATAAAAACAGATTTCTATCTAATAAATCCACCACAACATTAAAACCTTCTGCAGGGTATTATGTAGGTCCATCCATGCTGCTAAACAGCTTTGGCAATGGATACCTGTACATAGCTACCCCATCCTCCTGTTCGTTCCACTACATCCCAGGTATACTCAGCAGCAGTCAGGGGTTAGATCCCCTTCACAACAACTGAAGAGCCTTATCCAGGAGGAAGGCATGTCAATTTTCTATAAAAAAGTGTATAATACGATACTTCACTATAGAAAATCGTTCAGAACATTCCTCAGTTTTAACAATTAAAGGATTAAACAGCTAGACCAGTTCTGTAACAGCGCTCATTAGACAGATTAAACTAAGATCAGAACCAGGAAGATTCAGCCGGCTGCAGCAAAGTTGGCTGGATGGTGCTTCACAGCACAGATTGGTAATGACCCAACAAATACAACAAAAGCAAGCCAGGAATTTTTGAAAGATAGGAAGTGAAATATTCAGCGATGCTGGAATTAATCAACTGATCTCAAATCGATCAAGAATGGATTTCACTTGAAAAGAAAAAGATGAAGGTAGAAAGACAAACAAAGAAATGGAAAATGAAGAGAGATGCATTAGAGGCCTGGAAAAACATCATAGTAGAAATCCCATTCTTTGGTGGTCCTCGGATTCCAAACTTCAAAGTTGCATTCGCAAAGGATCATTGACAAAGTATTTAAAATAAGTCTTTTGAGCCACTTGTGTATAAAAATGGCTGTGAAGGCTTGGTGGTTAATACAATATTTGTTTACAATCCTTCAAATTAAAGCAAAGCCCATACTCATTATATGACTTTAGTATGTTTTGTTAAATGGCTAAAAAACAAAAATGTGTTCAAAGATTTGTGAACCTTACTATATACAATGGATTTACAAGGTTTAGGTAAACAAACATCAACGCAGTTTAAACTGAACTCTTTGCTTTTTTAGAGGAAATATGTGAAGGACAGAGTATGCAACATAAAGATGCATCACGATCAGAAAACAATCATAAAGCACGGACTAAAAATAGAAATGGATGCATTATATACTCCATGTCCAACAATATTAAAAATAAGAATAAAAGTACAAAACAATCAGGAAAATATATTTATAATTTGGACATTCTTTGTGAGACATTTGAGACATTCAGTATTTCTGTGCACAATGAATAGTTCATGTCCTCAGTGTGAACACCAATAGGAATAAAGATTATAAAACACAGCCAGAAATACCAAAAACCATCTGCTGCTACAACAGCTTCCATTCTTCTTGCAAAGTTTTTCTTGGTCCCGTTCGCACAAAGTGGTCTCGCAGTCTGCATTCCCATTTATCCCACAGGTGTTGGACGGAGCAGAGATCAGAGCTATTTGCAGCCAAACTTCCACACCAAACTCAGAAAGCCATCTCTTGGTGGACTGGTTTGGGGGCTTCATGCTGTAGCTTTATGATTAGCCCTAATCTATCCCAAACCATGAAAGCCACAGACAAAAACTACTGAGTCATGCAGACAAGCATCCACAGGTAAAGCCTGTGGCTGTCAAAGCCCTCATGTGTAGATGGTGTACAATGAACAACCACAACACCTATGAAAATATCAACACTAGCAGTTTTATTCAGACTTTCGTATGTCCCTAATATGTTTCTAAGGGAAAAGTGTGCAGGAGAAAGGTCGTGGAAAATGTCAACTTTCTGAAGTCTAACAGTCAGATCTCAGGATGTCGTCCTCATGGCGTTCTGATCTTTTACTCTCTGACTTTTGGTGTTTGTGAAAGCAGCACCACGCCTGTATTTGATTCAGCTAACCATCAGCACCACTTCATGTTTGTGGTTCCTTTGCTGAGGTTTTATCTTAGGGGGCTCTGGACTTTCCAAACCCCATACCCACCCTTTTTCTCCCTTTGGACTTTACTTTCGCTACGGGCATTGTGCAAAATGTTATCCTCGGTAAATAACATGCTCTGTATGCACTCTGACCTGCCCACATCACTCACTGCATGATCCAATTTGCTGTTCAAATAGAGATACCCACTCCACATTCTAATAGTTTTTCATGTTCCCTTCCTTCATTGGTTCATTTCTGCTGTTTTGACCAGTAAAATCTCCTCCTCCTGCAAATCCAAGCGTTAAGTGGAACCAGAGTTAGGAGATGGGGCCTCCTCCAGATCAGAGTGGAGGTCTTGACCACAACTCATAAAGCCAAATGAGTCCCTTTCTAAAGCTTTGTTGACATCTCAGCCATTTAGGTGCCCTGTGACTGGGATGTGTGGTTTCTGCAGAGGAATATAAATGCTTGGTATGTGTTGCTGCAGACTGTGAACCAGAACGTATAGAAAAGCCATTTCAGTAGAGCACTCTTTTATTGTGGTTAGGCAGTAAAACACAAGATCTTCGCAGTTAACATCCAGTAAATGGATTATGTTTTTTCGAGATTAAACTGATTTGGAAAACCAGGCTGAGAAAGTTAAAAA
>VUQG01000122.1:64820-84008 GCA_015106755.1 Etia nguti
GTGAGAAAATTAAAAAAAAAAAAAAAAAAGCAAGAAAGGCCTGGTTAGTTTTATACGGTAAGACTGCAAGGCCAACGGAAATGTACAATCTTCAACAACTGTGTATTTTCAAAGCCTTTCTGTATTTACTCAACCTCAGATTTTATAATAACTTTCTCATCTTTTCACTCCAAAAGTTTTCTGGCCAAAGTGTACAGTTGACAGCTGGGACATCATTTTTATTTTTTATTCTTTTTGTTCTGGAGTCTAATTAACACAAGTGTTTGCTCAACTGTACCAAATCAAAATAGGCTAGACCACAGAAACTAGTTCTACAAAAACTTAAATGCCTTTGTTTGGCTCGACTAAAAACAAAAGCAGCATAAACAAAAGAGTAATGGATCAAAATGCTGTTAAATAATAATATATCTGTAAGGATTTCATATAAAACTCATAAAAATTAATCCAGCATACCTCAAATTGCAAAAACTTACCTGTAAAGCTAACAGAATAACTATTAGCTACATTAATCTCACTTTGTATTTGAAAACCCTTGTTACTGAAAGCCATAATTTTATTTTGAAAGCCAGAAATACTATTCTGTAGATGTGTTTTTTTGTTTGTTTTTTAACTAACAAAGGTCTGTGTCTTAAATCATATACATTAGCATCTCTCCCTACCTGGGATAACTAAGAATCCATTCAAATTAATCTGCTTGAAACCTGGGTGTTTTTTCATCATCATCTTAGTTTCAACTAGTGTGTTTAAAGTCTTGTCCAGTCTTGTTTGCACAGATTAGAAACATGGCTAAAGCCAGACTAGTACGTCCGTGTAATGTGACAGCTTATTCACACCCTCATCTCCTCCAGATTGGACCACTGCGATCACTGAGTTGAGATCAGATACGTCTGTGCATCTGTGCATACATTTAAAAACAGACTCAAAACATTCTTATTCATAAAGGTCTACACTTACTAAGTGTGCTTTTGCTTTATTATATTTTGCTGTTTTCACTGACATTGTCAATTAAGCCACTGTAAACGTACACAGGATTTTATGTTTTTATCTTCAGCTGCCATTGCCATTGAAACTCACTGTATACATGCCTAAAAGATGCAGCAGTTTCCCATTTATAGTCTTTGGCCCCCATTCCTTGCAAAATGACACTGGTCTTCCATTCCCTGTGGCCCTACCACCTGAGCTACACTGAGCTACTGTTACTGTAGTTACTGTTACAGTTTCCACTGCCCAGGCTTAAAACAAAGGGGGACTGTGTTTCCAGTTTTAAGCTCAATGCTGTGGAGCAAACATTTTCAGCTACCATTAGATCAGCAAAACCAGTTCCCTAAAAAACAAACAAACAAAACCTTAAAAATCTATATGTAGCTATAGACTGGCTTTTGTATATTTTTTTTTATCATTTCATCTTAAATTTGTTCTCTTGCATTCTTATTTTAGCTCGTTTTATGGATTTTGGAATGTTTTAATGCTATTTTTTGTCAATTCTAGGAATCAGCATGTAACTCTGATTTAGAGAGATAATGAGAGATGTAGAAATAAAAGTAATTAATGCTATTATTATTACACTAAAAAGGTAAACAAGAGTTTTTGGTTTTGTTTTGGGTGTGGCATGGAAAGAGAGCAACCACTAACAACATTTCAGTCAGTAGCAGGAGGCTTTGCTCTCGGTCTGATATATTCAGTATCAAATTCTATTCAGGCACTGCCGTTACCTTAGTTGTGGCATTGTTTGGTGTTTGTGTGGGTTAAACTGTCAACTACAACTAGAAGAATCTAGTGTTTTGTGCAGTCAGGGGCTCAACAAGTTGCAAGTGATTACAAAATTAGGCTGCAATTCCCATTTCCAGCAAGTATCGCAACATGTCATGTTCAATTTGAGACAACACCACCCTGTCAAAAGTTTTTCATAAACAAATTAGTATGTAGTCCACATAGTTCATCGAAGTCCAGTAATGCAAGTATCCACACTATGATGCAGTGGAAGAATCAAGCTCTGTTTACACATAAAAGTGGTGAGAAGAGTGAAAAAAAACCCCAAACAGCCACTGTTATCTCTGAAACTTATAATGCTGCTAAGGTCTTAATTAAAGATCAAGTTGCACATTCAACATTTTTGTGCTGCTAGCTCTAGTGTGAAAACATGAAAATGCCCAGGAGAAACATTTAGATTATGAATCCAAGCTAGTAAAAACAAATGAGGAAACACACTCTGAATACAGTGATAAGAAGATAACACAGCTTTCAGATACTCAGTCTCCTTGTTCTCCTTTCACTTCAAATTCACAATGCTTTGACTGTAAATTTATAAAGCTTCCACAGCAAAAATTGCACTGAGAACATGAAAATGTTCTCTCGCAGGCCTCCACTTTGCTCACTCTTTCCTTTTCCTTTGCCAGCCATACACCTGTCTGCCTGCTTTTCCTTTCCCTCCACCTCCTTGTTTTTGGACTCTCCCCCTCCTCTCCATTCTGGGAGGAATGTATGAGGCAGCATGTTTTGTTCTGGCTGGGCTGGACTGAAACCACTAACAGACCTCCTGCACTGAGAAGAGTACTGTTCTTGGAGTTAATTTGCTGTGTCCCCTTGTGGTTCGTGTGCAGCTTCTCCCCCATTTAACCTCGATGTACGAGTTAGAGGTAGAGATTGATATTTCCACAAAATATACTCTTCTTATATGGTAAACATGAACCTTGAAAGTTAAGAGATCATTCAAAGTAAGGCACACAAATGATCAGGTATTATAATGAATATGTGAGGACATCTCCACGTATTTTCAAGCTGTTAGTCCTGTTTGGTTTCTCCCTCCCACTCCTGCTCAGTCATTCCCACTGTATCCACTCCCCCATGTGACAGTTTTGCATACTGTATCTCTGGAAACTATCTAAGTACTTCTGCGCTCTTCACAACCGTTGGCAGTTTTCCTTGCATAGAGTGTTGTAAAAATACTCAAATTCAACTCGTATATTTTCACCCGCCCTATCTTAAGCGGAATATTAAGTCAATCTGCGGTAGATTGGCATGGCTAGAGAGTATTTGAAGTTTTATGAGACAGGGCTGTGGTGCACGCATGTACACATTATAGAGATTTAAAGATGACTGATCAAAGTGTCACATCCAACAACAACACACGTGCACTTTCTCAGGATCTGCACTGCCAGGTTTCAGAGCTGATGAGAAGCATGTGTGATTGCTAGTGCCCTGTGCAGGTGCTTGTCTGCAGCTCACCATGAGAGATAATGTTTCTCACTACATTTGCAAGTGTTTTCCACACTGGGAAATGCACCTATGTTTTGATAAGATGGATCTTCTGCATATTCATAAGTTGGTGAAATAGAACAAAGTAGCATTTCTAGATGCTAAGATGTAATGTTGTAGGTGAACTGTCTTTACCTTTCATGATTTCTGGCTCCAGATATCGTCTGCAGTATTGCCAACTTGTTGCAGTCTATTTTTTTTCTTCTCAAAATCAAGTGCAAAGGAAGAGCAGAAGTAGTCAGCAGTGTACCAATGGGTCATTCATGCGCATCGTTCCAGTGGTGACCAAATTTCCAGAGAAAGCGAGAAAAAAAGCACCTCCAAATTTGAAAAAAAGAAGCAAATCATGCATAAAAGAGGTTCACCCACATCCAGTGTAGTGAAGAATAAAACAATCTATGTTAAAATATAGAAAAAAATAACTATGCTATCTCTGGATTATTGGAAATATTCTGACAAATTTGTCGATGCTGAAGGAAGGTGATCAAAGCTCATCTAACTTTTGCACATGTATATTTGCCTGTAGCTCTGTGGCATCGTCCCTCTCCCATCCAGAGCCTGAGAAAGCTAAACCTCCTTAGACAGAAACCATGTGTAGCTTTAGAGAGGGAGGGACAACTGGAGCATGGCAGGATAAAGAGAAGCATAAGATTGGTAAGAGAGATATAGGCAAGGAGGCAGGGAGGGAGAGAGCGAGAGAGCGATATGGGAGGGGAACAAAGAAAGTAAAAAACAAGGGAGGGACAGGGAAAAGGACAGAATGAAAAGGCAAAGGGAGGGGGAGAGAGAGGCAGGGAGGGTCAGTGTGTTTTGTTGAACGTCGGTTTTGTGGCCGAGGCTAATTGCTAACAAATGTCTGAACACTGTGGAGTGAGCACCTTGAATATCTGTGGCCTTGGCCTGTGAGACAGGAAAATAGTTTCTCTGAAAACACACCAGTGCACACACTACAAAACACATGTCAAAGCCATAATCCAGACCTGGCTTTGACACACATGTCAAAGCCATAATCCAGACCTGGCACCAGTTTGCAGTCCTTTCAGTTTGCTCCCCCTTAACCTTGACTACCAGTGAGTTAGACTAACAGCAGGTGTAATTCTCTCACCGACACACACACACACACACACATCCGGCCAATCAGCTGACGAGGCAGCTCCAATGGCTGTCTGGCAGACTTAGAATTTTTGCTTCTGTCTTCCCTCTCCTGCACTCACTGTGCAGTTTAATATAGCTGTTTACTGTTAAATAAATAGATAACTTTATTAGTTTTGAAAGGCAGGAAATCATGTACTTTAATTATTATTACTGATAAAGTATGCAACATATGCTCAACAGCTACTTCATTAGGCACACCTGTGCAACTGCTTGTTAATGCAGATGTCTAACAGGCCAGTCAAGTGGTACCATGAATGCATTTAGGCTTGGAGGCATGGTCAAGATGATGAAGTTAAAAACTGAATGGGGGAAGAAAGGAGATTTAAGTGACTCTGAACATGGCATGGTTATTGGTGTCAGATGTATTTCAGAGACTGCTGCTTACTGACATTTTCTCTCACAACCATCTTTAGGGTTTGCAGAGAATCATGTGAAAAAAAGAAAATATCCAGTGAGCAGCAGTTGGCTGGGTAAAAATGTCTTGTTGATGCCAGAGATCAGAGGGGAGTAGCCAGACTGCTTCAAGTTAACAGGAAGGCAACAGTAACTCAACAGTAAACTGAGACAACAATTAGCATGAGCTCCCCAACTGGACTATAGAAGACTGTAAAAACATTGCCTGGTCTGATGAGTCTTGATTTCCGCTGTGATGTTTGGATTGCAGGGTCAGAATTTGGTAAAAAAAATAATAATAATAATATGAACGCACGGCTCCATCAAGCCTGGGTTTAGGCATTTGCTGGTTGTGCAATGGTGTGGGAGATATGGACTCCCCTTTATGACCACAGTGTAGTCATTTTCTGATCACAAAGCTCAAACCATCTCAAACTAGTTTCTTGAACATGATAATGAGTTCACTGTACTCTGATGACCTCCACAGTCTCCAGATGTAAACATTTACACCCACTGGACACCTGGAGCCAACATGGGGTTAAGAGACAGGCTACACTCTGGAAAGGTCACGAGTACATCACAAGGCTAATAGAGACAGACAGAAAGCCAGTCACACTCATAGCGCCTAGATATGGCTGACATGAAAAGGAATGTTGAATAGGTGAGAAAAAAATCTGAAAATGTTTTTTATATAAATTGTGGCAACTGGGATAAGCTCCATCGGGATAAGCAGTTAAGAAAATGGACGAATGGACTTTCCAGTACAGAAATCTGTAACAGCCCAAAGGACATTTTTTGCGGTCATTACTATAGTAAATACTCTTATCTGGATACCTCAGTGCTGCCAAATTGTCATTATCTAAAATGAAGCCCCATGAAATGCTCTTTTTACTTCTGTATAAAGGTAAAAGATGTTACAGTTTCTAAAAAGCTTGAATTCTGTTAGGTTATTTATTGTATGAACCCACCGGCCTTTGATTACACTGTGCAGTTTTGGGGTTTTTTAATCACCTTCGTTGACGCACATTCCAACGCACTCACACATCCATCCACACAGAAACACATTCTTCCCTAAATTGATACCAGAATCATCCAAATGTTTGAAGTTCTCCCATGGTCTGTTAGCCACGGTCATTCAGCACGCCAGTGGGACCAATTAAGCCTGTTGATAATGATGTTTTGTGTTAGACATCAGCAGAGTAAGCTCTCTGCTTGCATGTGTATATGCTGAAAAACTCAAAGTCGTGGCACCAACTGAGGGTTGGCTCCAGAACTGCATGGTTTCAGTTCAGTAGTTATCCAAGTGAACACAGCCGTGGCATGGCAGCTGGCACACACACACACGCAACGGTACACCACACTTTGTCAACACCTGTATGAACAAATGCATATTCCCACTGGGTGTAAAGTACATTTGCAATGGGTCACGCAACAGATAATTGGTTTAGCAACACTAGATCGGTTCCTGGTACATCATCAAAACTGAGCAAAACGAGTTGAACATACTTCCAGGGCATAAAACTTTTAACTTCACATGAGCACTGCTGGTCTGCGTGAAGTTAAAATGTTAAATTTGTAAAAAAAAAATTTAAAAAAATTTGCTGCCTTGTAGCATTTGGAACCACATCACACAACTCAAACAAAGGAAGCAGCAGTCAGTGTGGATGGTTTATCTCACATCATCTGTAGTGTTCAAGTCAATTAGGAACTGCATTTAAGTCTGATTTTGATCTATAAAATCGGGTTTTGGCCACTTAGTGCCAAAAACTGTGGGTAGGGGCAGGGTTTGGTTAGTGTCTACTCCTTTGTGACTTCTTGGAACACCAAAAAGGAAAGAGAAACTGTAAACCACAGTGTGTGAGGCTTCATTTGAAATGTAATATCTTCTCGTTTTGAAAATATGCACATGTGGATAAAACCAATTCCATTCGTTTGAAGTAATGTTTTTGAAAGCTTAGCAAATGTATGGCTAATCTTCTTTTACATATGTTTTTTTCTGTTCACCAGCTCATGTGGCAATCATCACATTTTTGACCAAAACAAAGATGGTTGTTCAAACAACACAACACAAACCATAAAATGAGTAACATATATGTTTCTCTGGAAGCTAAATGCTTCACTGGATATGTTCACCAACCAGTTGCTAATTTGACTCTTTGCCCTCTTTGGCATTCAGAAAGTATTGAGGCCTTTCTTTTTCTTTTTGCTGATGAAAGCAAAAACTAAAATATTTAAGTAACTGAAACTGAACAATAACAACAAATGATGAAAGCTCAAGTATTAGCCAGTATCACGCAGGTCATGTGTAGCCCCAAAGGCTTAATGTGAGTTGCAGATGACAAATTCATCCGACCTTTCCGACTTGGTTTTCTATTACAAATTACAAATTGTAAATTTAAAACACATTTCCCAAAATGCCTGAGTATGATGTTTCACTGGTATAGTATTTCTCTCGCTTTCACTCTCTGCTACCTCTCTGTCATATCAGGAATTCTGAAGGGTGAGGTCATTGCTTTCTTACTGTTGTGTTACATACAGCAGATGTCCTGCATGCCTTGTCTAATGTCAGCCCACCACTCAGAGGAGCCAAATTTTTGCTTTGGTTCTTTCAAGGGACTTTTTAAAGGAATTTAAGCACAGCAGTGTTTAATTTTGTGGCTATATTTGTCTTACCAGCCACAGGGGGCACAATATGGGTAGGAAGGACAGCAAGTGGAGGAACTGGTAAAGGGGTGACGTACGGTTTGGAGATGGTGGTACTAACAAAAAGACAGGAGGCAGAGCTGGAGGTGGCAGAGTTGAAGATGCTAAGATTTTGGGGGGAATGACCAGGAGCAACAATAGAATAGTGTGGAGACAAATTTAGAGAGACAAGGCTGAGGTGGTTTAGCCGTGTGTAGAGGAGGGATGGAAGAAATACTGGACAAAGAATTTTGAAGATGGTGCTGGCAGGGTGAGGTGGAGGCCAATGATCCACTGTGGTGACCCCTAGAAGGTAGCTAGAAGAAGGTTCTATCCTGAATACAACACCTGCAACAGAGTTCAGAACACTTCATTAGCTACACCTTGAAAGTACCAAGTTGGACGGAGTTAAAATTTGGCATTTGACGCCAAGAACCATGCCACTTTCAAAACCCTTAAATACTTTAATGCTGAGCTGCTGCTGTGTGATTGGCTGATCAGTTATTTGTGTTGCATTGTGTTGAACTTGAGCTTAGATAAAACAGTGCATGTTTTTAAAGATTGTTTATCAAAACTGCTCTTCCTATCAATACATTCTAATCTTGCCCATTAATATTGATATGAATGTTTTAGCTGTTTTCAATAAAGCGGTGTGATGTGCTGTTTCTTTGCTGTAAGTTCAAAAGGGCTAAAAATCATCAAGAATGAACAACACAAGCTGTTCCAAGAATCTCATCCTCCACAGTCTTCTGATGGCAATTTGCTCCATTGAAACATCATCTTGATTTGATGAAACACCTTCCAGAGAGTTTTGTAAAAACTTAAAAACTCCAGGAATACAAACAGAAAAGAACAGTGTCACTGTGTCACAATCACCACATGATCGCCATCCTTTGGGTCACGAACGTCCTTTAAAGCTTTGCTATGCTGTTGTTTAATGTCATGGTCAACTCACACGTGAAATATGGAGAATATTTTCTACCGTATTTGACTCATTATGTTGACACAGATGTTTGGATTCACTGCTGGTTATTAATCCAAATGCAGTGAGATCCTGCAGTTGAGCTGTTGTCCATATTATCATTATTATTCAATCTACAATATGACTTGAGATTACATGTTTACATTTATATTTGTATACCAAATGATACACACCACATATAGAATAACGTCAAATCCAAGGCTACAAAGGTGCATCTAAACAATATTTTAAAATATTTTCCTCAATTTTACGGCAGTAAGGAAATACACGTGAATTTAACTGTTAACCAGCAATGGCAATTTTTGGTAGTATTGTAGAATTGTATACCTATTTGTGTAATAACCAGCTCTGGCTTGTAACTACACAGATTAAATAGCTTAAATATAAGCCTATTTAATATATTTATATTTAATATAAACAGGTTAAAAATAAATAAATGCCAAATTCTTGTTGTCATATGAATTTTTCTATTATTTCAAGGTCAAGATGTAAAATAGTTGAATTAAATACATATGCAGTAGCGTGTGATCACAAAACATTTTAAGTTGGAAATGTAACCACAAGTGTGCTAATGATGTTTGCTAATAAAAGCAGATGTCCTGAGGAAAGCATTAAACAATCCAGTCAAATGCCCTCACTCTAAGTCTTCAAACTTTAAGTCCTGGGAGGAGGAGACCTTATAAGAATGGAGTTTGTGCCACCTAGTGTAGCAACTTTACTTTTACACTTTGTCACAAACAAACATGGAAACTTAGTATACTGTGTGCTTATCGCTGTTTTGTGTAATCTAATCTATGAATTTTAGTTACATACAGTTGTATTTTTCCAACTACAACTCCTGCCTGACCAAAGGGCTTACACCAATTTGATCAAACCACTCAACTACTGTGACTCTAAGAGGACACGGATGCCTCTACGAACAACTTTACTAAGGAGTGTCTAACTCTGTGGGCCGACAACAGGTTAGTCTGTACTTGCATTAGACTGATCTAAACCACACAATTTAAGCTGGTCTTCTGCTGCAGAGCTGTTTAAAGACTAACATCTACTGAAGTTTTACACTGCAGATCACAGCTCTGCAGAGACACGACTGCAGCTGACGCACAACGAAAGAATTTGTGTTTTACCCGCTGTGTTTGTATGTCTTTGTGCGCGTCCATGAGATTTACTGGAACATCCGTGCCCTGAGATGACACAAGCCCTTGTAAGTTGTTTGTTAGGAGGATTAATTGTGTTTAAAGACACTTGAACTGTAACTGCATTTGTATTTGATGTGCATTCGTGAGTGTATTCTTCTGTTTTAACTTTCCTACACTCCTGGGTCATATGCTTCAAATTCCCATAATCCCTCTCACACTTATGGAAAGCAGGTGCAGAATGACTATTGGCAGAACAATCTCAGTGACCTCTGAGTTTTTTTAACTAGATTTTGAATCACATTGCTCTCCTGGGACAAACATGCAAGTGCAAAACATCAGCTGTTCATCAGCAAATATGTGCAGCTCTGGTTTTCAGTTTTGCGAGCATTTGTTTTTCAGAATTATCTATTTTTAAGATAACACTTAGCCCTTGAATTTATCTGAAAACTCGCTGCCATCAGCAAAACAGGAGCCAACTCCAGCCTTGTTGGGTCTTTGTGTTATCGCAGTGAAGCTTTTAAAAATAAAACGATAACCCCCTGTAACTTTTTTTTCCAGTACTTCTCACACTCGTAACTTCAACAGCAGTATTTTCTGTCTTATAGAAACAAACAAAGCTTTTCAAGTCTTTTCACATCAGCCTGAATTATATATTTGCAGCAGATTTCAAGCAGAGGGAACAACAGAAATGTAATTTCTTCTGAATTCGTTCATTCTTCAGTCATTCTTATTAGTGACATCAAGAACCCTGTTTCTTTAAATCAGTGTAAATCCCTTTGAACTGCATCTGTTGCAGAGAAAGCACTGCAGAAGAATCATGTGATTATGACTAAACACAAACACTGTATATACAATGATACAGCAAACAAACCCAAATGCTACATTACATAATAGTATATCCATTAGGAAGCTTACATGCTCAGTAGTTTATTACAGGCAGTATATTGTTGGTTGTTATGAAACAGTGTTTTTCTAGTGTGGTTTGGTAAAATGCCGATAAAGAAACGTTTTAAATGTTGAGTCACTGTCAGGATGAGTCAAATGTTTCTGTGTCTGCTCACCACCTCTGAGAGGTGCCAATAAATGACAAAAAACTTCTGGAAAAGTCTTCTCACTGACGTCAAGCCAGAAACAATTGAACGCAACCATGACAGGAAACACAGTTTTTATTTCAAAATAAAAGTATGCTTTCCGTAATTTGTGGAAGAACCATGTGGGAGAAAATGTACATGAAATTTATGAATGAATCTGAATGCAATTTAAATAGAGCTTTAGTGAACAAAATAACATATAATCAGTAATAAAATAATATTTGAAGACTATCTTGATAGGCTCATGATTGTGTTACATCTTACAAAAAACTTATTTTACATTATTCTATTCAGATGATTCAGTTTTAAAAAGAAAACACGTTTGGCAAGTCTATCCATATTTGTTGTTCAAAATTTACAAGAGGTAAGTAAAATTGCTGAACTGCAGTTCCTAAACGGAAACTCAGCAATTTGCATGAAAATATTTTCGTTTTGTTTTCTAAAGGTTTATTTTGAATCGTATTACAGGAAGTTGGTGTTCACATTGCGGTACTTGTGAGAGCCTGATGCGGCGGCAGCAGCATGCTTGGTCAGTGAATCACATGTCTGCACCGTCCCCGTTATCCTCTGGTATAAATAAGAGCAGCAACGAGCCTGGGGCAGCTTCAGACGAGCTGGAGTCTCAGGAAACAAACAGAGGTGAGTCAGAGGAGCTTTGATTTTTGCAGGTCGGGGATGCTCACAGAAAAAGAAGGGGGGGTTTTGTTTGCAGACTGTGGTGGTTACAGTTTTATATAAGCTATAACACATTTAAACAAAATAGAGCAGACCTTGTTTGCATTTTGCAGGTTTTGCAGATAAAACTTCAGACTGTAAAAATCACTTCTAACTTATTCATTAAAGCATGTCGTGTTATTCCCCTTAATGCGGTCGTGCTGACTGAAGGTGATTGCTCTTTAAATTGCTTACTCATGGGTGTGACCTCCATCTCTGGATCAAAACAACTGGATTAGGGAGGATGACGTCCTACCGTGGTTTACTTTAATAACACGCTTCAGCATTTTACGCAGTGCTTGGTGCGTAAATAAGAATATAAACGTGCAACTAAATTTTAAATCTGTAATCACATGTATGTTTGCAGGTTTTAAAAATGTTACACTATTAAAGCAGTGCAGGATCTTTATTATTATTATTATTATTATTATTATTATTATTATTATATTTTCTGGTTTAGAAGTAGAAATAGCCCTGATTCCTTCGTGCCTATAAGTCCTATGGGTGAAGAAGTCCCCAAACACTTTTAATAATGAGGCCAGTGTCCCATTTTTGGCAGATTAGTCCATTTTTTCTTCTTATTTAAGCACCAGGAAAGTCATTAATGGGGGGATAGAAGCAAAAGGAACAAATCTATCAGACAAGATATTTTAGGAATACCTGGGTACTGTCACTGTTACACTGTTACAGAATAAACGACTAGTTTAATAAAGAAATAGTAGAATAAAATGAAAGAAATGAATCATTGCAAAATATTAAACTTTATAAGTGAAATGTGCAAATATTTGTGCAGCAGTATATTGTAGGGCAACAATGTCATAAATACAAAGTTATGGTAATGTAAGACTATTTTAGAGTGTGAAGTGTAATCTATGTATGAGATAAATGTTACGATAACAAAATGCAAAAACAAAATCAGCAAGATATTTTGTATCTTGCTGATTTTATAAACATAAACTACAACATCAGGCAAACAAATTTGTTGTGTTCCCGATGCTTAAACTGGCAAAGGTTTGCCTTAAAAATGAATAAAATTATTCTTCAGCATCCAAGAGTTCATTTCTCACTACTAAATTTATTTTAATATTAATCCAAGTGTCAAATAAAATATTTAAAACTGTAAATAAATACTTCCAGAAAATAAAGGTGATGTGTGGGAGACTGAGCAAATGTTGCTGTCATACTGCTAATGGTGAACTTTCTAGAAGAACATCTGGAGAGGAGGAGTGTTGGTATTTTAGTTGTGTAACCAGGATCCTTGCAGCTGTTGTTCAGCAAATAACACAACTGGGCCCGTGCATTGTTAATACTTTTTATTTGCCTAACTTTCTCTCCATCTCTCTCTCTCACACTGTTTTTTTCTGTTTAATTCTCTGTGGCTTTGTCTGTGCTTTTCATTTCAGCATTGCTCATTCTTTCCCCTCACAGGCTCACTCATTCTTTTTTTTCCTCATTACAAAAGGCTGGATTGGAAATAGTGTTTACAAACCTTCCAGTTCCTGGCATGCCGTAATTAAGCAAGACGTTTAGTATTATGTGGATAATGACCTCACTGTGTTTGCTGTATGTTTAAAAACTCACAAAGTTCATATAAGCAGGAGAAAGTGGGACATTTTTTCTGCTCCCAGGTGGGCGTCCAGTCCAGCCCTGCTGAATTTAGAACATCTGATGACATTTTGCAGTTTTTGAAGGACTGCAAAAAATATCTAGGAAGGTTACATCGGTGCTGATTTAAGACTGTACTGTGTATTATAACAAGAACACAGACAATGGACACAAAAAATCTAAATTTAAACCATTCTAAGACGGTATACACCTTTTCTGATTAGTAATTGTTAATTTGCTATGGGCATTTAACCATATAGTGCAAGCAGACCCAAAAAGTTTCCGAAGATAGCAAAGCTTTCATACTGATTCTGGGGAAGGGTGTGTAAGCTGATCTGCTGGTCATTTTAAATATTCTTATTTGATTGAACCCATGCAGAGTCATGGGTATGAATGTCCCTCTTTCAGTGGGATGATTGAATATATTCAGTAGGACCGGGTTGAATAAATAAAGGGAACAGGAAATATAAACAGATCAACTACCAAACAATGCAAAAGTTCTTGACTATTTTGGGGTGTTGCAGCAGATTTGTATGCATACTGTACTCTGCTTGTTTCCATAGAAACAGGAGGAGATTGTGGGCGAGTGACTGCAAACAAAAACACACTGTAGAAGATGAGCAAGACACTCCTAAGACCTGTGCTTTTATACTGGCTGTGCAAACGCTTTGCTTCACCTGAAGTACTTAGAGCTTGCAGTGTGTGTGCATGCAGACACACTCATTAAGAACAGAAGTAGAGGTGTAAATGCGTCTTTGTGTGAATCTCATTTCCAGCAGTTTAGAAGAAAAAAAAAGATGTTTATCTTGTCTCAACATGACAGATTTGCCCATTCACAAAATCTTGTGGAAGACCTTGACTGTCCTCTACATCAGTGATTTTCCTGATTTTTGGAAATCAGTGAATCCTTCCTTAAATGTTTTCACTATACTTTCATATTAAACAGTGTCTGCTTTTTATGCGACCAGTTAGCTCTTTAAGCCTGAAAACATCTGCATAGCTACCCTTTTGCTCAATCAAAACTCTAAATCAGGGTGAAGAGCTTCATAAGAGTCTTTAAAAATTCTTAGTTGTAATTCTGCCAAATTTGATTCACAGCAAAAGCTACGTCTGGTTTAATCACCATAGAAGTAGGCAGCCCTTCCACTGTGTGCGCCAAGTTCTGCAAACAAAACAAAAAGAATCCTTTAAAAAAGTCTTCTAAGTAGATTTTTTTGCCTTCTGTTATGTTTTGTGTCAAGTAAGCATGCAGATTATCTAATGGTTGACACAAGTGTAATTTTGGTTATTATGGATGGTTAAACACTGAGCTAATCCTGATAAAGACTAATCTCCAGGAGGCTCCAGAAAAACTCAGTGAATCAGCAAAGTTCAGCTAGACTGCTGCATGTGGCCATATGTTTTGAGAGAAAATAAGGATTATTACTGACTGCAGAAATAATCAGCAGAGATTAGACTCCCACATGGGAGAGATTATTTATGCTGCTTGGGGAAAAGCTGCACAGAGAGGAGAGAAGGCTGGTCCAACTGACTGATGAATTTCTCTGTCTTTGTCCGTCTCATGTCAGCGTGAGCTGGGGGGGGGGGATCATATGCCACAGACATCCTCTGCTGAATATG
Source organism: Etia nguti (assembly GCA_015106755.1). NCBI lineage: Eukaryota > Metazoa > Chordata > Actinopteri > Cichliformes > Cichlidae > Etia > Etia nguti. Next base: position 79,457 of record VUQG01000122.1, read on the forward strand.
TCATTGTTGGGTGAACGGGCAGCTGACCAAGCACACGTCAGAGAAGAAATGGGTAAACAGAGAAAGAGCCTGCTGTTCTATTATATAATGCCTTTGAAAGGCACTTTGGTCAGTGTCGCAGGAGAACACTGATCTGAACTCATAACATCCTTTAATGATTGAAACTGAGCACGAATAAGATTTTAATCAGTTTGAATTATTTAGTGTTATTGATTGGTTATTTTTATCTTTTGCCATGTAAGGGCTGAAAACCGCTGTGCAAACGTGATGATTTTTTACTGCGTAGCTCCCCACCTGCTTTTTCTCCAGCTTCCATCGCCCTCTGGTGGAGATAAGGAGTCTGTGCAATGACGTTTTTCACAGTCCGGAGTCAGTTTGGACTGAAAGTGTGTTTGATTTACATTCCAGGTCTTTGGCATCATATTCACATCATTACCTGCTGGCCCTGTAAGAGTCAGAGAGGATGCTAATGATGATGATGATGATGAAGAGGAAAGGCTCAAAAGAGTCTTTGGCCTTGGTGGCTCTTCTGGTGGCGTCCGCCAGCTGTATCCTTCCTCCGACAAAAGAAGATCTTAACCGTAAGTTTACAGGGTGTGGAAAAAAGGGTTTAAAGGGCCAGTTCACACAAAAGGAATGATCTAATGATGTTAACAACTTGATAGTTAAGGCAGTAATATTAGGTTTATCTAGATAACATGTTTTAAATTGGCCATTTTTCAGTATACAAACCTCTCAGAAGTTAAATAGATTTCATTAGGGCAACAGATTTCTTTTCATGGTATTCCACTAATAGGAATCTTCCATTAGTAGTATAAAACTAAAGGTATTGAAGATGATGTCATTTTTTTCAAGCATATTTGTTAAAGTTGAATCAAAGAGCAGCATAAAAGATAAAAAATAGTTAAAGGAAATAAATGTATAAAGAATAAACAAACAAAGGTGTTAACAATAATCGACAAAATCTAGGCCCCTCATTTAGGCCTGGATATTTAGTATTTATGACAGATCTCCTCGCCTGTCAACCTTCTGTGATTTGTGCAATGCCAAGGGCTTGTAATATGCATTACTGTTATGGAGGTCCGTATAGTGTCTAGACACAGGGTAGTTGATATTCTATCTGCATGAGCACATTTGTGGTCTGTTAGTCTGCCCTTCAAATGTCTTTTGGTTCCTCCAGGGTGATAAAATGTGACTCTACAGACTCTGGAGTCTGTGGATGACAGACAGGGTGTTAAGGTTAATTTAATGATTAATTCTAAATTTATTCTGAGAAGATGATGCATAAATGCCCAGGTCTGTGTTACACTTGTGCTGTGATTCTACATACTGGACCCCTTAGAATATGTAAAATAAAATAATCGCCTGAGCAGAAGTTGACAGTGAGCAGAACAAACAGAACAGGCATCATATAATATCAGTAACGTTCAAGGCCATTTTGTAGAAGTTCACATTTTCTGCATGTTGTTTGTGGTTTACAGAGATTTCCATTCAGGGAGAAAAGTATCTGGACAGACAAATTGAAAATGCCATTAATGGAGTGAAGGAAATGAAGAGTGTGATGCAGAAATCTTCAGAGGAGCACAAGAGGTTTTTGGATGATCTGGAGAAAACCAAGCAGAAGAAAGAGGTAGCACTAATATTAAGTACTCAATGTTTTAACAGTACCTTTGGTGACAATGCTGTGGGGACATAAGTGAAGTAAAGTGTCTAGTCATTGTTTTTTTGGCCACAACACACAGAAAAGTAATTTTTAAATGTTCTAGTGGTTTAAACTTTGTTTTTAAATTTTTAACAGCAAGAAAGGGTTCTCTTTTTTTCACTTAAATAAATCTGCTGCAGATAAGAACTCACATATTTCCTGAGAGAATTTACTGCAGAACATTTTCTACACGTGTAACTCTAAACTGACGATTCTCACATTTAACACAAAAGGACGAGATAATTATTACCAAAGATGGGGCCAGAATAAGGTTAGATGTTTTAATGTATAGGAAGCGATGCGTACGGCTCAGGAGATGGAGGCCGAGCTGGAGAAGGAGGAGGAGGTTTGTAACGAGACCATGAAGGCTCTGTGGGAGGAGTGCAAGCCTTGTCTGAAGAACACCTGTGTGAAATACTACTCCCGAACCTGCAGCAGTGGATCTGGACTGGTGGGACGTCAGGTCAGACACTAAAGGAGATACAACACTATGCATACTTCATCCTTTGTAACTGATTTAGAGCAATATGTAAATAGGGCACTCAAGACAAAGTGGCTATGATTTCTTTGAATATTATGCACAAGAATATGTTTCACGTAGAAGACTGCCATCAGCACAACGCTTTCGAACTTAAGCACTAACACTTCCAGTACAACACTTCCCCTCATCTTCCTCGTTTTTCTTCTCTCCCCTGAAATATTAAGCCATGAAAGACATTTTAAGTTTGTCTTTAAATGACACCTGCTCCTTCGGTCTGCAGCTGGAGGAGGTTCTGAATAGAACATCTCCTTTCTCCATCTGGATCAACGGAGAGAAGATCGACATCCTGGAGCAAGAAGGACAACGGCAGAACAGAGAGTTCAGGAACCTGGAGGAAAAATACACCGTGATGGCCGACGGCGTGGACAACATATTCACAGATAGCATGAAGGTACGGTTTACCTTTGCTTGTTTATATGCAGAATAGCTTCCTGTTTGAACAAGTATACAGCAAACACACACACTCACTACATCAGTACCTTCATTACCTTGGTCTCTGTATTTGTCGTTTTCAGGTGGCCGATCATGTGCACTACAGCCCTCCTGTGATCTATTTGCCTAACTTCCTGTCACCGTACGCTCGCCACGGCAGAAGCATCCGCTCTCTGTTCCACGATCCTTTCCACAGCTTCCAGAACTTGTTCTCCCCCATGATGGGAATGAGCAGGAACTTCTTCAGTTCCATGGGCTCCATGATGGACATGGACAGTGACACTGTTCCCAATGAGGGTTGGTTTTTCTGTCGGGTTCAATGTTTTTATTCAGAAAGTATCTAGAGAGCTATCGGCTGCAGAATCACACACGCTGTAAACTCACAAACCCCTTGTTTTAATGAAAGTTATGTATGCTGAGAGCTTTTAAGTCCAACTACAGACTGTCTATAAAATGTGGACATCACATGTGGACCCTTAAATTGCATTCTTTCTAATGACCAGCGGGGGGGGGGGGCAACTCGTCTGGTTGCAAAAAGTAGTCAGGCTATATAGAAGCCTGTAAGAAAATGACTATTGACTATCCACCATTCACTTGATCTTTGATCTCAATGAACAGGTTCATGATCAGTTTATGGTCTCAAGTAATAGCTTGAGACCATTAGAGTACCATTTGGTCTGTGATTTTAGTATGTTGTTAGGCAGATTCTAGTCAAAATTATGATATAATTGAAGATGCATAATTAAAGTTTTGTGGCTATAACTTAGATGTTATATATACCTATGTAGCTGTAAACAGCATTAGTGTAATGGCTGGTAAATAAGTCACGGTAGCTCTTACTAGGTAATAATTGGTTTAACTTAAATAAAAGGCAAATCTTCTCTCATTTCTGTGCAGTCACATGACCAATAGGGACATTTAAACAAGAAAAATTAAATTCATGTGCAAAGGCACATCACTGTTGGGTTTTATTTTCACATGAAGCATGCATAATGTGTGTTTGTGTCATTCACACAGATGGCAACGTAAATGAGGACGTGATCATCACCAAACCTTACGGTAACGGCAGGATGACCTGCAGAGAGATCCGTCGCAACTCAGCCGGCTGCTTCAAGTTCCGCGACGAGTGTCAGAAGTGCAAAGAAATCCAGCACATTGGTAAGATGGTGTCTCGTTCATTGACTAATACCTTTTATTCACACTGTTAACATGGATACGGGAGTAGAAATGGTTAGATAATGTGGAGCATATGGGAAATATTGCCAAAATAAATTAAAGCATCATCCTTCATTATTTAACCCTTATGCCTCCCTTTAAAAAACTCATGTTTGTCCCCCTGGGGACCACAATGTGCCACTCCCGAAAAAGTGCTATAAAAATGTTATTTATTAATATTTTTTTCCACTTTAAATGAGGTAGTCTTTTAAAACTACTTCTGCCTGAAATATTCATATAAAGTTTTAATTATATTTTCGTTGTTTTAACCCTTTAAAACCCAGTTCCTTTACATGAGCGCACCCTTTTTTAGGCTCAAAAAACAAAACTTAAATATTTTCCAAAAAAAACATTTGAGCAAATAATTGATTGTTATTATAATTAGGCCTTTAGATGGGTAAAAGATTGGCACCAACATTCATTTTGATCCATAATTATTTTTATTACAGGAGCAAATTTTTAAAAAAACTCGCGTTTGTCCTCCTAGGGACCAAAACGTGCCACTCCCCAAAAAGTGCTATAAAAATTATATTTATTAATATTTTTTTCCACTTTAAATGAGGTAGTCTTTTAAAACTACTTCTGCCCGAAATATTCATATAAAGTTTTAATTATATTTTCGTTGTTTTAACCCTTTAAAACCCAGTTCCTTTACATGAGCG